>CAEMYA010000486.1:227221-241089 GCA_903131615.1 Diplodus sargus | reverse complement strand
GTGTGTGTGTGTGTGCGTGTGTGTGTGTGAGAGAGAGTGTGTGTGTGTGTGTGTGTGTGTGTGTGTGTGTGTGATGTGTGTGATTGAATAAATAAGAATGATGATGACATCAATCACGATTTGGTTAGTCAACCTCAGCACAGATTAAATAGAGGCAACAGATTACGCTGTGTGTGTGTGTGTTGCATGGTGGGGCTTTAAGATGCCCGCGTGGTCTTCTGTACATAAAACGTGCAAACAGACAGTAATAATGTTTATAATAAATACTCTGGCGATCACGTACGTTATATATGAATGTCATCATGTGTTTGGGAAATGCCAGCGAGGCTGAGCTTTGCATACTGATGACAGCGCTCATGCTTCAACAGAATACAGGATATGCTTACTTAGCTCCGCACCAAGAAAAGCTTTTTTTTTTTTTTACTCTCAAGATTAAAGCAACCATTTGCATCTTAATCCCCAGTAACATGTAGTCAAAAGGCACATAAGCGCCGGAACAGTGAGTGGTCAGGGGGTCCTCAAATGCAACAAAAGTGCTTACACAGCTCATGTGAATGTTAATTGCTCTTTGCCGGGAGTCCTCAAAGTTTGATAAGAAGACTCAGCACACTGCAAAATTATTATTATTATTTTTTTTTTGACCAAAGCAGAATCCTATTATTGCTGTCCACGCCGTACCAGTTGTAGAAAAAAACTAGATCAAAAGCATCAGAGGACAGCTTAAGCTCACTTGTCGTAAAAGTTAAAGGGAATACGAGTACCTAACCTCTACAACACTAATCTGCAAAAGAATAAAAATAAAAATGCATCCGAGGTACGCTTTTGTTGTGAAATTCAAACGATTGTACTAATAGATGTTCTGTAGTTTTTTAAAATTTTTTATTATTTGACAGCCCAGGTTCTAGAATAAGAGCAGTATGCTGAAGATTCGACGAGGAGAGCAGTCAAACCCCCCAGGTATGCACAGAAGAGAAGCAGCTGACATAAATCTCTGGGATATGGAAAATAAATCACTCGAAGAGACAGCCTGCTTAAGCTTATGGGCCTTTATCATCTATGGGATGGGTATATATATATGGATTAATTACCTAACAGGAAGCGGCTGGGAACAACAAGAAAGCTGCCTGACAGCTTAAATGACCCAGTTTCTTTGGAGGGTCACATGTGATTTAAGGGTTGTTCACCAATCACTTGATCAGATCACACACAGATACAAACTTTCACTCTGTTGTATTTGGTTAAATAAAGCACAACTGTGATGCCCCTCACTAAATATCCTGCTTGGTCCCAGCGTGCAGTTAAGGACAGAGTGATTTAAAATGTTCTCCTTCACCTCACCTTCACTAAAGGCTAGGCTCTGGTCATCATTTTCTGACATAGCTTTTGTCGTCCTAATGTAGATGCATGACTTACACATGCAATACACTCTCACACCCAGCTCACAACACAGCAGCCAGCTGTCTGGCCTTGCATGCTGGACGCACTGGATGCATGTGGCAGTTGTGTTGCTGCTGCATTTCGGGGATTTTCCTTTATCCCCTTTGAAAGAGCGAATAAAAGAGAGTGAATGAAACGGCCCCTCACCTGCCGTGTGTATTCTCTCCATGTCTGTGACATATACTACACATACAGACATAACAGCTATTGTGAAATGCTGGTATGCTGTCCATACAACTGTCTACAGGACGTTTTCAAGTTTATTTTTGCAGATAAACCACGCACATGCCTAGGGAAATACACCAAATCAGACTTTATGTTGTGTGCATCGCGCCCTCCTCTGACACACAAGCTGCTGCTTCTATGATCCATGAACTTGTAGCTTAGGCGGAGGCAGAGGCTCCAGACTCGGCTAATTTTGTGATGGGTGACTTTGATCTATGCAGCCTAAAAGAGCACTAACCCACATACCTGTTGTTGGGTAACCCCAGAATTAAAACAACTTCTTAAACAAAAAAGGCGACTGTTCAAATCAGGTGGAAACAGAGAAGAGAGAAGGACAGTGGAATGTGCAATGTGACTACATGAATTTCCCACTTGTGGGATAATAAAGTTGACCTTGACATGTCACGGTAGATATAGGCGACACTACGCAGCAGCCACGCTCGACACCCACGTGAGAAGCACTTCTCAAGCATCCAGTGTGAGCGGTCTAACCTGTTAACATGGAGGCAATGTGTCCAGTCTGATAAGCTTCAAACTACTATGCTCTGCCAACCCCTCTGGTGTGGTTCCATGGTCAAGTTTGCAATAATACGTATGATGCAGCATCCTGTTACGCTTTCAAAATAAAGGCTTTGCAGATTGGTTAAACTATGTGGTTAAGTTTAGAAAAAAAGATACCTTTGGGATAAAAAAAAAAACTGTCCAGGCCCATAACTTATGTATCCGTTCACACCGTATGTAATATTATGACATTTGAAATTTCACTAATGTTGTCAAATGGCCACGGTTTGGTTAGGTTTTGGATAAGATTATACTTTGAGCTCAAATAAGTGCACTCTGTAACAGTGTGTGCCATAGCACCTTGTTTTATTTTTATTTGTCTTTACCTTTTGTTTTCCTGTTGTTTTCTCCCTACCTGTTTCCCCCCTCCGTTTCCCTCACCTGTTCCTTCTCAGGGTGTGTGTGTGTGTGTGTGTGTGTGTTTGTGTTTGTGTGAGTGTGTTGTGTGTTCTTGTGGGCTGGTTCTCTGTTGCAGCAGAGAGGTGCACCTGCTCTGCATCAGACTCATCACTTGCCTCTACACAACCCTGGTCTTCGTCCCTCTTCAGTGCCAGATTGCTCCCACAGCGCACTCACTTTGTGACTTTTCTCTCGTGTTTTTGATCTTCCGTGTTTTCTGATCTCTCGTGTGCTCACTCTTTGGATGCCTTTGTGTGACGCTGTTCCTCTCTACCTCGTGTGCAGATCTCGCCGGCGTCCATCTGCTCGGCCGTCCAAGTCGCCGCCTTCTCCGATCTGCCCGTGCTGCCTTCTAAGTCCCAGTAACCCAGTGAGACCACTCAGCCCAGCTCCTCGTCACCACCTGCTCACCCGCCAGCCCCCGTCTTACTCATTCCCCCGTTGTTCAATGAAACTTTTGTCCTCGATTCTCTGCGTTGGGGTCCGACCAAAACCCCACACATTCGGTCTCATAAGAAAGTGATATAAGTCAGGTAATTCACATTTGTTAACTAACGTCCAATCATCATTAACACCTGGTCAGGGACAGAATGTGAACCCAGGTGTCCAACAGAAAAAAAAATCCACTGTATGATCATGGCAAAATGTGTACCTAGAGATGTCAAGAGAGAGCTATTTTCACATGTCCGTCCGTCGGTCTGTAGACAGATTTCTGTCAGCACCGTCATAGCCATGTAGGATACAGTCATGACACTTGGCGTGTGGTCGTGATAAAAGTGATGGCCGCGCTCGAAGATAGGTGTGATCGATCGCATGTAATAATGCGGTAATGACTATTGATTGGTCATCGGCTGGAACACGATGATGAGCGCTGTTGTTGGCGCGATGTGAGAACGCACAGAAATATGGAATGGAATGGAATGTATGGAAACATGTGATGTGAGAACAGGCTTCACGTTGGGATTGACGATTCACATTATACACATGTACTGTAGGAGCACATCGTAGTGTCAACTGCAATAACAACACTCTCCACAAGGCCGACCTCTGGAGCTTTGTGCTGCTGGCCCAGATGGCTTAATTGGCACCTACCTATATGATGTACAGGTTGGATATTAACTAAATAATTGTTCTTGTAGCCTCAAGCACTCACTGCTGACAATTGAAACTGCTGATGAATGTCTCCCACACAAGGTTGAAATTGTCTACATGGATTGTGAATACGTTGCGGTAGTACAGCTCCACTCGATGGATGAGAGCCTTTCTAAGAAAGCACTCGAATGCTGGATGTAATTGCAATCATTCATGTGGGAGTCTTTGAGTGTCACGCATTGATCGGTGATCGTTTTATACCGGAGCGCAGCCACGGTATGAGCACTGCCTTGATGTATGTACTTAGTACATTAAAAGACATGCTTTCTAAGCTTTTAGTGAATGAGAAACCACGTCGTCTTGAGTCTGCAGCACGGAGCCAGGCCTGAAATCATGTTAAAACAAAGGGAATTTGCTTAATACACCGCTCCCTGCTCACATCTGGCCTAAAGAGTAATGCAGAATTCTATAAGTGATGGAGCTCTTTTGATGATTACTGAGTAAAGAAAAAAAGATCCTGTTGTATGTTTAACGAAGAGGTATAAGCAACAGAAAGAGGTCAATTCTTGTGGATCTATAAATTCTATGGAGTCTCATAGCTTGATATTACATGCTCTAAACCCATCCTTGTAAATCAGATTGCCAGAAGGTTTTTAAACCCTTATAAAAGGGAATTACTACATTGGACTTGACTGTGTCTGACATAAGATAAAACTGTAAAGCTGGATCAGGTAATGAGACTGCCGGCTTATGGGGTTCTACAACTACATTGTTCTCTTTACTTGTATTAGCAGTCCTCACTTTGTCGTCCCAGTTTAATTTAAGAGGCTCGTTATCCCAGTGCAGACGGTGAAATACAGATGATGTCAAACACACATCAGGAAGACTTTGGCTTCCTCCAAAAAAGAGGAAGACGTATTGAACATGGTTGCAGCACATGCTGAATGAATACGAAAACACAGACAGAAAAGTCTTGACAACTGGTGAGTTCTAATTCTGTGGATTGATTAGTTTCATTTTTTGTTAGCATCATGTTGAAGGTCAGAGTTAAGCTCTGCTTTTGTTGTTGGCTGCAATGACCAGCACTTCAACACTTGATCACGTGCAACCAAAGGACAATTTTTCTGCACCTGCTGTAGAGCCAGCACCAGAAGACGTTTAGCTTAGCATACAGACAGGAAGCTACCCAGGGGTCACTCCAAAGCTCGCAGGTTTTGGAGGGCTTTAAGTGCTGAGCGAGTTGACTATCGTTTGTTGCCATGTATTGGGGCTACATGCCCAGTAAGATATGTAAACACTGCTGAAGCACATTCTCTGAAACACTGTTTTACAGAAGTCAATCAAAGACTCTGAGCATCAAACAATCACACATATGACAAGCTGTCATGTATACACTCACTTTGAGCTGACATGTGCTGACTTTAGTCCTCGTCACTTCATTCATCCATTTGACCTTCTTCATATCAATTCCTTGGTGCTTGTTCCTCTGTTCCTCTCCTTGCTTTTTAGCTGTCAGTCGATACAATTGATTAATACATGTTAACAGACTCTCATCTCTTTGTTCTGTCTATCCACTGAATTTGTGCAGTGTGATGGGACCTTTGGACCTGAGTCTTAATCTGTGCATGTATGTGTGCATGTGTTCACTCGTGCATGACATGAAATTTGCATCGGGAGAGGGCCAGGCGCATCAATTCGTCAAACGATGAATAATGCTTGAGTGGCTCATTTATCATACATGCTTTATCGTACGTACTTGAATGAATGTGTTTAGGTTTTTCTTTTTTTTTTAAGTCTGGATCAAGCACTCTGCATTTTAAGTGTACGTGTGTTAATGTGGACATATGTCACGATGTGGCTTATACTGCACAGCCTTTCTGCATTTGCCCTAGGTGAGTTTTAATGTGTGTGTGTGTGTGTGTGTGTGTGAGAGAGAGAGAGAGAGAGAGAGAGAGAGAGAGAGACCACAGGTTGCTTAATAACTAAATTATATATGCCTTACTTATACAAGTGTGAGGGTCATGCATTATACATTACCATTAGACCGCTGTATACATTGGCCCTAATCATGTTACAGTTGGTGTTGGTGTTCCAGACTAACACTGACTAGTGCACTTCTCTCACCCGTGACAGGAATCAGTGTACCGACTGTGTGCGACTGGAAACATCAGTTAGTTATGGTCGGCTGGAGAGAAACTTAATCTCAAGTCTAAACGAGCAAGTTCAGAACTACTTGTGGGACCAGATACATCAAAGTCCTCAGAAAATACTCAAAAAGTAGTGTTAATATGGTAACATTTTACAATTTTGTAAACAAAAATGTCGGAACGACTAGAGGGTTATTGAATGGTTAATGAGTAATTCCTCAATAGCTGGGATCTGAGGACTTCATAGAAGATAATGACGAGTTACTGGAGAACAGACTAGGAGATACTATATTAATGAATCATTAGGCAATGATCATTTCATAAATATATGTTGTTGTAGCCAAATTTGATGTGTGAATATGTTATGTTGTGTATGTGTTTGGCGAGTCACGTAAATAGCAGCGTTGCTCGTCCACCTGTGCACCAGGGGGCATAGACGGGGAATCACGGTGATGACGTAGTCTATATATAGACTCACGGAGGCCAAACAGTTTTTCAACCGTTCACGTTTCAACCGTAAAACGCTAAAGTCATGGCAGACCTAATTTTTTGCCCAAAGATGTGTTGGAAATGACTTCACATTCCCTCAAGTGGCAGTTTTGTGGTTAGATTGCCACTACATATGTCAATCAACATGCTGACCGCTGTCGTCATGAGTTGTTCTTGATTAACTATCAAAAAGCTGCTGAGTGGCATGAACTAGTAATGACTCATGCATTCCTAATTACTGGATCATTAGTTTATCTTTTTGTGTATATTCAAGTAAAGTGAAACATCATGCTGACTAGTAGCACAATATAGACTCATTGGTTGCTAATTACTTAATCATTATTTACTCTGTGTACCTTCTGGTAAAGTGAAGCAGCATACTGAGTAGTTACCTGACTAATTTGATTAATTGTTACTTATTCTCAATATATCTGGTTTACACACAAACATATATATATAAAGGGTGGAATAGTATACAGAAGTCACGATTTTGGTACTTGGGTTTGGGGTCACGGTTCAGTAGCAGTTTGGTACAGTGGGAAAAAAACAACAAAAAATCCTACCTGCATAAATGTGGGTTTCTTTTAATTTATTGTTAATAGTCAGTGAGTTAAATTACAGTTGGTTCCATCCAGTGTCTGTGCAGCTAATTCCACCTGAGATAGTTGATACAGCCTGTAGATCAGTAAACAGTCAACACACAGTCGCACATGGTTCTTATTTTAATGGTAGGATGATTAAATAAAACCAAAAACTGTCTGTGACAGCAGGGATGCTTTGTTGAACTCCTGTTTTTTGCTACGAACTGCAGATTTCCACATTGTGGTGATTGGCATTGGCATGTTCCATGTGTTATTACTGACATACAAATGTTGAGCAATGCCAATGCGCTGTTCTCCAAACTTTTCCCACACAAAAGATTGGTTTGAAAACCAAATGCTGCCTTTTTACTATTAATACAATAATAGTAATTAGTAGTAATTGTATCACATTGCCTCTCCATCATTCAGATAACAACTGGATGTGGTTGCAACAACTATATAAGCTGTTATAAAATCAACATGTTTAATAACTGTTCAGCAGAGAGGCACGTACACACAGGCACACATTTAACCACTGTGGAGCTCTCTCTATCTTTCTCTTTCCCTCTCTCTCACACACACACACACATGCACGCACACACACACACACACACACACACACACACACACACACACACACACACAGAGACTAATCAGTAATCCCCTCCTCTCCCAGAGCGGTCACTCTGCTTACCTCTGTCTATCTCGTGGACACAGAGATTACAGCAGGTCCAATTGTCCTCTCCGCTTAATGTCCTTGCACTTGGCTTCTCGCTGGTCGTACCTTGAATGAACCTAATGTAGACAACATGAGACTGAGTTGTATAGAGATTCTAGCAGCCACAACTGAAACAATTGTAGTCTGTTATTCAAAAATAAGCCCAACTAAAAAATCCAACTAAGAAATAGAGTGAATATGATGGTGATGATTAAGCGAGATCAAAACATTAAATAAAGTCACTGTCAAGACCCAGAGATATGCAAATTCATAACTGTTAATTGATTACTGATACTGGGAACTTGAGCGCCGCTGAATCTACAATTCTGTGAAAGTATCGAGTTCTTCAGTTATTCTGATACTGAAGAATATCTATTAAAAAAAATTACATGAATACTCCATTAAACAGTCAACGGATGTTTAACTCATTACTTATGATTAGAGCTCTTTTGGTATGATGAGACTGATCCTCAGGTGTAAGTTGTCCGGTCCTTACAGGAGCAGAAAAACCTTAACAAGAGAGCAGTGAACAGTCTGTCCATACTCCCTCTGCAGATATAAAAATGCTCATTCTTATGTAATAAACAACACAAACAAATGAGAACATAATTATGAATAACTTTGTTTACTTTCTGACTAAATCGTACAAACTGCCCTTTAGATGTTTTCGTAGTCGACTCTGAGCAGATTATGATGTCTTATTGCTGGTGTCCTTGGGTTACTTATACAAGGACACTCATTGTCTCTGCTTATTAGTGTGTTACATTTTTAATTCTTAATGCATTTTTAAACAGCCACACCTTCATGCAAAGTGCCCCAATTTAATGGTTTTCACTGCAAATTACAATGTCAGTTTGGTTGTTGACTCATCTGCATAACTTAATAAAATGAGGCTCTGGTGACCTCTGGCATTTAAAAGAATGAGGCCACACTCACTTCGGCATGCACACACCGTGGATCAAAACTTGGCCGTGCACGCACAGAAGCAGGTTGCAAGATTATCAATTATGAAAGACAGCATGTGGCATATATGTCCTCCCAGAAATGTATGGTCTTGTTTGTTGAACTAAGACAGCACAGTTTGGGGACAGAATTCCTGTAAATATATGTTAGACCAACCCCAAAATAATGGGTGGACTAGAATAATAATTAAGGCTGACAATCTACTATCAGACCAGGCCAATTACTACATTTACTCCACTCAAAAGAGACCCCTTAAACTGTGTTTGTTAAATATTATTTTTAAGATTGCTAGTAATGTCAGTAACAAATATTTTACTTTTAGTTTAAAAAAACCCATAAAAAATAGTTTAAAGCAGCTATGTGCAGTTTCAAGAGTTGGTCAACTGCACATCCTTAATCAAAGCAATGAATATGAATTGACTTATTTTTTGCTTTGTTTTATACCGGGTGTTTCCTCAAAGCTCTGACCGGACATGAATTTATAGTCATGATGCCCTGGTAGCTCTCAGTGACACTTCCACCTGACAGATAAAGGTCTTCATTTTCCAGATTATTTTCACGCACATACATCTTTTGCTTGTTGTGAAATGATGTTCTGAGGGCAGCTGTCATGTGTGTCCAATCATATGCCCTGTTCATGAAGATATCTGTAATTTTACAGCTCTTAGCTGCACTTTCCTTCCAGGCTTTTCTCCTGTCGATGCGCCCCCTCTCTGTGCTTTCATCTGTCTCTTTCTCTCATTCTCTCTCTCCTGGAGCCACTCCACGCACTGTCCGATTATTGTGTTGATGTGTATGATGCATGACAGAGATCGCTGACACTCTACGGTGAGGAACCATAGCTGCCCCACGTTCTTTTCTCTGTGATTTACACATTTAACTCACCATTTTTAATTCCAGTTCAAAGTGAGACCTGGCAGCACAGCCTCATACAGCCTAAACAGGTCTATTATGAGAGTCTCCCAAAATGACGCTGCAGTGCAACAGCGACATACATGCTGGACCTTTGTCGTATTGCCATAGTTGGGTTAGGTTTAGGCACTAAAATTGCTCGGTTGGTTTAAAATCACAATATTACTTCTGTAACCTATGTTACAAAGTACCAATGTTATCCAAGAATCTCACATTACATTAAGTACACCACTATGTTAGAACCCATTGTTGAATTCTGGTTACACACTGGACATGAACATCAGCCTTGAATGAGAGTCACGTGCTTGTTTAGCCTGACCATCCATCCCTGACGTACTCCCCATACAGACTTTTCACTCTTCATACTACCTCTCCTCACTTCCTCCTTTGCAGCTGTAATAATTACTACAGTCACTGGAGGTTACCGACTCACAACAAACATAAATGTGAGTTGGAATAAGCTGCTTTAATTTTTCATGCTCTATGGGCGTTTTTTTCTGGACAGATCTCTGTCTGACTAGGGCTGCAAGTAATTGGAAATTACTGTCTATGTTAATCAGTTTAATTGGTTGATCTATCTATAAGATGTTGGACATGGTGTCTCTATTTTGTCTGCCTGTCTTTCTAACGAGACAAGCTAAACTAAAGACCTGTCTCACAGTACAGGTCATGAGTACAGCTTAAATAACATGATTAAAGATTAAGGATAGACATCTTTGAATTGCTTATTAGACATCCATACGTGTTCATATATGTGCCCCCGTGTGTGTGTGTGTGTGTGTGTGTGTGTGGTTTGGTTCATCAGAAGACCAGCGCCTAATGTGCTAATTGTTGGATCGCTTTGGACTCTTACTGAGGGCTGCTACAAAAGTATGTCTGGACCTTTACAAAATGCTTCAAAAAGCAAAATCCTTGTCTAATTCAAATAAATCACATCATCACACGCTATCACTGATGTTTAAATCGTTCTGATGCTATTAAAAGGAACAAAGGGTATTCAATTTTATTTCAGTAAAACATGAATCTAGCCTTCCTCTCCTATTATCCTCAGCCAGTTTACCCCTCGGACCGGATCGTGCAAGAGAAGTCTAACATATCTATTAGTGAACTTTTCTATCAAATAAAGACAGACCTTGAAGCTTAAGTTCTACTTCTGCTCAAGTTTTGACAAGTCAGATGTCAAGTTTCTGATTTCAACTTGAATGGTCTCTCTTTTCAAAGTCTGTATGCTTTCTTTCAGAGAGTTAGATTTTTACATCAACGCCAATCTCAGTGCTCTACATCAAATACAGGGCTGGAGTCAGCCTGTGGTTAGATTAGTTCATTGCTTATCAGCCATCTTAGCAACGCCCCCAGGCAGTTATTTTAGGCTAACAAGATCAGGCCCCAGAAATGCACTTGTAATTATTATTGAGATATGGAAATGTCTGTATAGGATCACCAGTCAAATCTGATCCAAAACACCAAAATACAGTTTGAAAGGCTTTTCTCCCACACATGCACATGATTATTGGACACCAACTTATATTACGGTTCAACGTAGATTGCTGTGATGTGAAATTGTCAGCTCATCCCACCAGAGCGCTTGAACAAATGCAAGTTTCATGTCTAATCTTTGAATAACCTCACAGTTGAAATTGTTGTGAATCTCCAGTCTGGCTCACATCAATGCAACAACGCAATTGGTTGATATGTTTCCATGTTTGGTAGGGATGGGAATTGATACGTTTTTATCGATATCAATGCCATTGTCGATTCTGCCTATCAATTCAATTCCTTATCAATTCTCATATCGATTCCTGAGTAGTTAATTAAGTGCCAAAAAAGGAGTTCTAGACCATCTTCTGCACCAAAAGCTGCCATTTTATTTTTTCCCAAAATGATGCCTGCACAAGAACATAAACATATTCAACTTAAACATAGAATAAAAAAAAGTTACGAAAAGGTGATATTTACGCTAGCTTCCTCTCGCATCCAGGTTAATTGCACTGATTACACACGGCAGAATAGATCACTTCTTCGTCTCCATGATGCTGCCTCGCGGTTGAAGGTCTGAGTCGCCAGAGAGTGTGACGCAAATGTACCGCGACGCAAAATTTCCTTGAGCAGGCAGCGAAATGAGAGAATCGTTAAGAAGAATTGATAACGCCAGAGGCATACAATTCAGATCGAATTGCTCAGTTGGAACCGGTTCTGAGTCGGAACCGGTTCTCGATTCCCATCCCTAATGTTTGGTTGTGATCAATTGAACGGTTGGCTTTTGGGATAAAGGGGGGGATATCTGTCATGCAACAGCCACCTCTGGCTTTACAAACTTTTCTCTTTAAAATGCTTTAAACGGTTTGTCTCCACTCGTATAACCTCGCTGCTGAAACATTGCTAGATTTTTTGCGTAATGTTTTCGAAGACGATCACTAAGAAGTTGCCAAATCTAGTAAGCAAGTCTCTACGTCAGCAACACTGGTCCTGACTGCATCTACATATTTGACTTCATTTACACTGGCAAGAGTCAAGTTATTTTTGGACATACCATTATGAAGTAAGTGTTGATTGCACAAGGCAGTGCACTGCATGAAAAGTGGGATTTTCGTCAGTATGCAGCACTGTAGATCGCCGTGGAATTTCAGGTTTGTGACAATTCACGGCAATTTGCAGGCAACACCGAAAACTGACGTAAATTGTTTGAAACTGACGTGGGCCTTGCTTGGCAGTTGTCCCCCCATGACCCCCCTCCCGCTGATTCTAGGGAGGCTTTAACATGTAAATGACAATGCTTTGAGCTATACAAATGCAAATCAGGGTAGCAGGGGGAGTTTTACCCCAGGTGACATTTTTCTAAAAGGTATTAACTTCATTTTAAGAAAATCTCTGGTATAAATATATCAGGCTCAGTACAGCCGAATATAGACTGTTAAATTTGAGCTTGAATTCATTTATTTAATTAAAATATGCTAGATTAATTACTGTGTATGTCACTAGCAATGGCCAATGTTATGTAAAAAGATTGTTTATTTCTTTTTTCTCTCTCCTGAGACCAAGTTAAAGATAATGTTAAAATTTGCATGACATATTTTGAGATAAATAAGATATTGAAATGTATAAATAATTTCTGTTTAAAATGTGTGACATTAAAATATAATTTCATGGGTTCTTAATGTTTAAAAGAAGTTAAAGTTATTCTTACTACGTGTTAGAGTTCATGACCTCTAAGAGTTTTTACACTTCCGGGTTGACTTGAGCGTCAGTGACGAGGAAGAAGAAGAAGAAGCGGAGAGTTAATGGCGTCGAGCAGCTAACAGTGGACTGTGTGTGTCCGTCAGTGTCGTGTTTTATCACTAACGGACTGTGAACTGTTGTCGGGGGACGTGCTGTGAGTTGGACTCTCCATCGCAGTCAAAGTGTTGGTGTTTTATTGGACACGAAGCAAGTTCGGCTAAACTAGCTAGCCGGAGCTAAGCTAGCTAGCAGGAGCTAAGCTAGGCTAGCAGGAGCGGCCCGGCCACTGTCGAGAGGAGGCCTGCGCTGACGGGAGGAGCTTTGCCGGGCCGCGACGGAGAGTGTAGCCGGCGGATGTCGCTTCGCTGCCGCAGAGGGACACGGAGGTTTATCGCTGCGAGCATTTTGTTTTCACAGACTAACCTCGCATCACAACGAGGCCGTGACCTCCTATTAGCTCGGAGCTATGTCTGCAAGTCCAGATTTACATGATGCCGATAATGACGCCATCGTGTGTAAGTAAAGTTTACTGTTTTCTCCTCAATGCTTTAATTTTACTGTGACTTACGTTTTCTTTATTCATACCACTCATTTAATAGTTTTCCAGCTGCCTGTAAGACATTACGAGACAGTATGCAGGAGCTTCAGGTACAAGCAACCAGATCTTCCATCGCAGGCTGAAGCTGTGAGGAGTTCAGCTCGGAGGCGATCGAGAACACAGAGGGTAAGAGTTGTTAGATTAAATCCGTTTTTGGTCAATGTGACTATTATTCGGGTGCACTAATAGATGTGTCGTGTCCATACGCAGTGCATCGCGCGGTACTGATCATCTTTATTGATTGTTTTTACAGCTGCTGGAAGCGAGACAGAGCGCTAGCTGAGGATGAGGTGGAGCTTTGGAAGTGCGCCGCCATTGACCTGATGTCTGCGGAGGAAGACGGCGGGTGTCTGGATGGAGCCGGGAGCTCACCGAGCTCTGTGTTGCGCTGCAGTCGAGATTACAGAGGCGATTCCGAAGCACAGAGCGACGCACCACAGACGTCTGCAAAACGGACCGAATTCAGACAGAAGGCCGGCAGTTACCTCCAGCTCCGAGGCGGCAGACAGACACTTCACGGTGCTGCAGGA
>CAEMYA010000486.1:205869-226796 GCA_903131615.1 Diplodus sargus | reverse complement strand
CCTATTTAAGGCCAGCTGATGCAGATTGGCCTCCTTTTGCTGGTCAGCCAGGAACTCCACTGCAACTCCCAGGAACTGGTAACTCAAAGAATCTCATATTAACTTTCTATGCAATTAATGACATAATTGAAAAAAATAGCAAAATTGACTTAGAAAAGTTACCTAAATGTGTGCACTACAAAAGGAAACCATTCTGTCAAAACTACTAATAAAAAGTGTAATGAAACCTTTTTCGTTTCGTTTTCATGTCCGCTTGTCCATGCGGGTCGCGGGATGTTGCCGCTTTTTTTTTTTTTGCCGCCCTGAGGGGTTGCGGGGCTTACTGGGGCCAAATCCAGTTTCACACAATGGGCGTAGGCCAGGGCTCACCCTGAACGAGTCGCCAGCTCATTGCAGGACCCTTACTGATGGCAGTGGCTGCCTCACAAGGTGCCAACTGCACATCAGGAGCAACTTTGGGGTTCAGTATCTTGCTCAAGGATACTTCAACATGTGGTCAGTCCCGCCCTAGGGAGCTGGGATTCGAACCAGCGATCTTCTGATCACTGGTCCACCAGCTCTACCCACTGAGCCACAGCCGCCCCGTAATGAAACCTGTGTCCAGTTATTTATTTATGAGTATTATGTAAAGAAACCTAACAAGTGTAAATAAATTAAATGAGTTACCACCCTTTGTGTTATTCAGTGTGGGTTTGCTACTGCGGCCATCACACTAAATAAACCAAACAAATCACATTCTGCTTTGTTGCCAGTTGCTACTCTAACCCCTTGATCCCAGTAGGCACGTCTCTGTTACCTGGTGTGTCCAATGTGCCGGCAGGAACATGGGCATTGTCTGGAATGGCTGCGATGAGCTCCGGCGATCGCATCACAGTCGACACGCCCGAACATGCCCAAGATGGTCCCGGTGGAGTCTGGGGGGTAAGAAAAACAGAAAAAGGGATCTGGTTGTCTTTGCGCTCAGCGCCGCTTACAGTAATACTACTTAGGTGGTGTTGTCCGTTTCTACTTTAAGGCATGACATTTTCATTGATCTTGGAAAGAAAGAAATAAGACAATCTGTGGAGTGAATGTCATAGCATTTCTGCTTCTTTGGAGCAGTGATTCACATCAGTGGTTCAAAATGCATATTATCCTAGCGTATGACCCAAAATGATACACATTTGCTGCCGTTGTGTGGTCTAACATAAAAATAAGCGACTGGCAGCTTCAACACAAAGGAATCACCTATTGGTGCTGTCCTTTACGAAACGCATATTAGTCAAAACATTCTTTGTGACATCAATGCAATGCAGGTAATAATAACTCCAATAAGGTTTGTGCCACAACAGTCAAAACAGGATCCGAGCCAATTTCCTTCACTGTCATTGCGCCTATTCAGGCGTGACAACAATATAATTTTACACCACACCATGGCTTTGTAGGATTCCTCCTCTGAAGCAAAGGTGCCTGAGCTCTGGTTACAGCACGACTGTGAGTGGAGGGGTGTGTGTGGGAGTGTGTTTAGTGTATGGGTCACATGTGCTATATGATCTCTGCTTGCCAACTAGGGGTCATCAATAAACAAGCTACAGTGATCACAGAGCAGGAAAGTCACACACACACACACACACACACACACACACACACAGTGAAGGCCAGGGGTTGAGGGAATATGAGAGAGGCCATGTGAGTTGTATCAGTTTGCAGTGCACTTGAGCCTCGAAGCGTGTGTATACACAGTCTTGAGTACACGTGTTAAAGGCATATCTAATGTCAATCAGGCTAAGATCCACTATAATGCCATATATTAACCACACATGGAGTCTTTTTCTCCTCACACAGTGGCTGTTGATGAGATGCTTAATTGGACATAACATAATACAGTGACTATTTATGCATATCCATGCGTGGATTCATTGATATGACAACTGTATGCCTTGAGCATGTTGGTGTGGGATCCTTGAATCGGTACAGCATGCATGTGTCTGTGTGGGTTTGTGTTTGAGTGTGTGAGCACATTAACTTGGACTGGCTGGTAGCATGGATTAACTGCTCAGTCACCTGTGGATGCATCCTGGTGTCTCTTACACTGTCAGATGATGCCTTGGTTAAGGTCTCCCATTTTGAGCACCTGCCGCAGTGCTGCTGTACAGGAAAGACATGAGAGTGTTTGCAACAGAACACATATAGGAAACGTTACTATGGACCACTGATGCAGGGACATGTACGAAATAGAATCAGTAGCAAAAGTCTACACCAATCAGACACAATGACAGGTGAAGTGATTAACATTGATCATCTCGTTAAAATGCAATGTTCTCCTGGGAAACCGTGGGTCCAGGCATTCATGTGGTTACCACTTGACACACGTCGCCATCCAAACATCGATGTAGACCACGTAAACAACTTCCTGGCAAGGGGACTCCCAAATGGCTGTGGCCACCACAGTAGGACAATGTGCCCTGACACCTAAGGAAACATGACAAAGAGTCAGAGGCATTGATTGTGATCCCAATCTGCCAAGCATCTGCAGCATGTGCAGGAACAAGTCCAATCCATGGAGGCCTCAACCCCCAACCCACAGGACTCAAACGATCCACTGCCAAGCTCCCAATGCCACCACAGGACAACCCTAGCAATCTTTTGTGTCACTGCCTCAAAGTGTCATAGCTGTTTTTGAGACTCTAGGAGAAGCTACACATTATTAAGCAGGTGCTTTTAATGTTGTGACTCACAAGAGTATATTCTTTGACATCCATGTGTTAGATATAAGATTATATGGTAACGCTGACAAACCAATATGAGGCAGGATGTGATCCCAGCACACAGAACAAGTGTTGTATACATAAATTTACCAACCTGATCTACAGTGGGTTGACCACTAGTCAAGATACTTTGAATTTTACACTTTGTCTTTACAAATGATAATATCAGTTTTGCAGTTTGAGTTAAATGTCACTCTTTGAAAAAAGTACAAGGATTTCAGAATGTCTTTGTATTTGAGGTGTTGTGTTCTTTATTTAGCTAATTCTGTACCTATGGTGAAGCTGCTTTTCTCTCTCTCAGGGAACTGAATCTGGACGCTCTGGGTCTGCCTCATCATGCTTTGAATACAACTGATTCAGTTTCTGTAAATGCTTTTACAGTTTTATGCAGTGCCCCCTTTGGAAACCTTGAGTCTAGACATGAGTTGTTGCTGCAGTAGCCTTTAGCAGTTGAAGTACTGACTGTCTTTGACACTTTGACTTCTGACACTTTTATTTACTTTGCGCATCCTCAACTCTGATTACTTCCATGACAATTAGAGATCAGAGATTTTCAATGTGGTCTCAGAGTTTTGGACCCCACTGTAAATTGCATAGTAGCATGACTGTCAAACGAGTAACTGTTTCTGTAGCTGTCATGGCTGAGCCACATGTTTCAAGTATTTTAAGCTTTGACTGTTGCCATGGCAATTGACATCCAAATCAATATTCAAATGCAGGGTGATTTCTTTGTTTTGTTTTGTTTTTGAAGAGGGAGTAGATGTGCACTGAAAAAGAGGCAGAAGACAGATTGAGAGTGAGAAATGCAGTTCCTGTATGGTGTTTAATTAGTCTCAAAACCCATGCACATGAAAACCAGGTGCATGCACATTATATGCAAGACCTCGCAAGGGGTATTTCTGTTCCAAGTGCAAAAATGTGGTCCCACGAGCATGGGGATGTGACAAGATGAAGTTCGACCTTTTCTAGACACTGATGTCTCCACTCCCGTCTTCATCTCTTCAAAGTATGTAACTAAATCATGGCATCAAGTTTGAGGAAAGTATAAGGGCTGTGTTGTTGCCCACACGCTCTCCATTGAAACTTTGAGTATTCATTGGCAATTGTCACTGAACCCTTGAGGACCTATTCCACTGATATGGACAGCGTATAATGTTCACTTATATGTTAAGGTAACTATTATATTTTTCTCTGTTTGGCCTTTGAAATTGCCCACATATCCGCACAAACCAAACTATTTAATCCATGATGATTTGTTATTGGAATTTATTATTATTTTTTAAATTATATATGCCGACCTTGCAGCATATCTAACTCCCACAATTTTAAAAGGTTAAGCAATTACTACTGAGGAGTGTGAGCAGTTGTGCTAAGTGATGCATTGTGGCTGGTGCATTTACATACTTCCATACAAACAAGCACATTTACATGCACTACATTACCACAATAACATCCCTAAAGGGGGGAATTCATTTAACACTGATGGCCAATTACAGTCATTAACTGGGTGGAGAGTGAGGTGCATTCATGTGCATTAAATTAGACATAAAATTACAAATTGGATGGGATTTAATAGGTTGATGATCTATATTGTACAGATTCTATATACTATACTATATTATTGTTTGATGTACACATTTCTTTTGACTGTAACCTTTATGAGTGCACCTTATAAATGCTATCCGTGGTTAATAATCTTTACCGAAGAGACACAGAGAAGAGCGTGAGAGAAACCACATTTTTAAAAAGTGTCCACAACTCAACATTCCCCTTTAAGATAGTGTGGGACTCTATGTAACAATTTACATGTAGCCAATTAGCTTTTTTCATTGGACATATGTGATGTGATGTGTCAGGGATAACATAATGCAAATTCAGAACTTCCCCATCCCTCTTGGTTGCCGATTCAAGCCTGAAAATAATTCCCATGTCTCCCCAGAGACCGATACAATAAGAGATACGTCTGTAAAACTGTTAACACCTCAACTGCAACTGTTAACAAGGTTAACTGTGGCTCTTTCTATTATGAATACTTACCATGAATACCATGGATGTCCTATATTTGAAACTCTGATCAAGCCGAGGGAAGCAATTTAAAAATATATGACATCATCACAAAGTAACGTCTGTAGACTGAACTGACAGCAACTACTGCACATTGTGTTAAGTAGTTTGGATGACTGGAGGTTGAGATAGGGAATAATATTAATCCATCTAATCATCTAATGGTTTTGAAGATAACATGTTATAATAGATGTAAAACTGGTACAAGGACAAGATGACACTTCGATTTGGCAAGACTAACAGCTAGTCAAAGTGACTAACAGTACACACGGGGCTTGAGTGAATTAGATCTCATATAACCAAAAACACACGTCAAAATTACTGACGAAATGTCCACGAGCTGGACAGAAATTTTCCTTAATAGGTTGTAATAAAGACTGTTAAACTGTCATACATTGTCAGTGCCTTTAAGAAAAGCTTTGTCAATCAGCTTGACGTACCACTGAAAAATCAAAAGTTCCCAGTCAAAAGAACTGACAGTCAATCAAAATATAAAATAAGAGTGGGCATTGTGTCCAAAAAACATATTTATATATATTGTGAAGGCTCCTGAAGATCTCCACAAGCTGACAGTCTGTTTCTTTGTCTTTATCTTGCTTCAGCTCACTGATGTGAAATATAAACTACTGTATATACCACTATTCTCCAAATGTCTGTTTTGACTATTAAGGTCAAAGGCTTTTACCATTATAGGAAACTCTGAGCAAAATGTAATGCTGTACATACACTTATACATTCATTTACTCACAACCCTAGGTTTTCTATATACGGTGGTCCTTTTCATGGGCTTTCCAAATTATGGCAGTTTATCTTAAGAGTTTTAATGTACATATCATCCAACCTTTCGACCCTGCAGTCAGGATTTCACTTCAGTGATGCTGTAACATGAAAGAGTCCTCAAAACCTTCAAGGAACACACACACACACACACACACACACACACACAGACACACACACACACACCCATCTGACAGGACAAGCAAAGGAAGCACTCTGATGTGAAGGGACATTGTGGTCCACATTCCCAATATCCCCTAGGACATGTGGCTCTGTGTCTTATTTAAGGCAACATACAATTATTTGTGTATAGTAAATAATCACTGAAAACCTGAAACGCTATATTCAGTTTAAATTATCTGACTATAAAATGGCCATACTGACTGAAAACTACTGTTCATACACAGACCAAAAAGGGCATGCGTCACTTTATTATCCTTTTTATCCATAACGACTTCGGGGCAATTTTGTGAAAACAGCTTCTCTTCCATTTGAAAAGGTTCATTCCTCTGTAGCCACGCAACACATTTGCTGCATTAAATTCCCTTATTATATCCTCACAGTTGACGGGCTGTGTTATTAGGGTTTGGATAATGAAGTCTGGAATGCTGATGCACAGCACAGACGTTTGTGCCATTTCAAATCTACTTTGAAAAATGACTTAAACAGGGTGAGATAATAAATCTGAAAAAAATCTGCCCAGTGGAATCAATTCTTGGCATAAAAGTTAGTGGTCTGCTCTGTTGAAATAATGCTACTGGGTATAAGCTATTATAAACATGAAGTAAACAAAAAAAGAGTAATACCTTCATGCTAGAGAATTTCTAATGCATTAAAAGAAGAATCATTGATAATGGGTACAGTTAACCCAGTAGCAAGCACTTAGTCATTTTTAACCTGCTGTTCATTAGTGTGTACCAAACCTCAAATGCCTTGAACTTACCTTCATTTTAATCTTTCATCTGAATATTTTAAAGATGACTTTCCTTTCAAAGCAACAATATAATGGTTTTAGCTAAAAACCATTAAAAATATCATTTTCAAAATAATTTTGATGGTAAATTGACATAGATGTACATATGTTATGTACGTGGTGTAACTTCACTCGATCAGTAAGTTAAAAGAACTCACTGGACATGAACAACAGTCTCCTGTATGAAATTCCAGTGCTTGTTCAACGCTGCTGTCCATCCACGACCTCTCTCCATAAATGTCATTCTCTTGTACTACAACTCCTCACTTCCTCCTTTATAGCTGTCATATCAACCACAGCCACTAGAGATCGCTGCATGACGACAGACATCCAGACTCCAATCTGCTTCTGCTCATACTGACATTAAACTATCCTCTGTTTCGTCTCTGTCTCCTACACACCAAATCTGCCTAGCGGTGCCAGCTCATCTCATTGGACAACGGAAAAGTACACCAATAGCAGAACAGGTCTTCTGTTGGTCTGGTCACATTGGTCAGTTATTCTCAGGTCAGCTACAAAGTGGTCTGTTCATATCTCCATAGCAACTCCCTCTCTTCACACTGCTGCTTGTGACTGTGTGAGTCAGTTTTTTCCTCAACAGATTGTATTTGAAAAACACTCTTGTGATGCCCCTTACAGAAAACATCATATTATACATTATAATATAGAACCTATCACAGTGTTCGTCATGGAGCTCAGCCTACATACAATTTTATTTTATTTTTTCACAATGTTATTTCAAAGTCTCTACATTCCATTCATGTAAGCTGCATGTTCAGTGCTTTCATACAATAACACTTTTGTTAGACTTGATTTACTTGTTGGGTCACACACTAAAGAAGATGACAGCTTGAGTTTACCTAAAACTAGCAGTTATAGCCAGTCTGCCTGGCAGTGAGATGTCACTGATGAGAATATCTGGTTTTATATATATATATACATATGACATATATATATATATATACATATATGATGTCACTTATCTCTGCAATACAAATCAGCTGTTGTGCACTGGACACCATGATGATTCAGAGTAGTTTTATGTGTTCAGATTTTCATTTAATTTAATCATTAATCATTAATAATTTTATTTAAATTCTATTAGATTCAAAATGTTGTTAATTTACTTTTGAATAACAATAGACTTATGGTCTTTGAAATGGAATTTAACAAGGGTGAAAATAATACAAAATTATGACCTTTTATGGTATTAAATGATGGGTATTTTTTCTGGTCAATTTTATGTTGAGACCTACATTTATCAATTAATTATCCCCTCAGAACCCTCAATTTTAACATTCTTTATCATAGTGTTTACAGAATCTTTTTTTTTTCCTGGTTTTCCTAAAATATTTGCAAGATTCTTCCTTACATTGCAGTATTTTCCGACAGTAAGTTCAGTTTCACTGTGCAACCTGTTCAGATGACAAGGTTCTCTGTGGAAGGGATGGATGTGAACTCACCACCAGATGCATTAAATTCCCTCGAGGATTAGGGACCCAATATACCATCATCATATCCAATATCCTGCCTGGATGCTCACACCCAACACACAAGACCAGGTTCTCGCACACACATACCTAAACACACACACACACCTTGACACACATAAATACAGGCACATACCCACGCACGCCACAGTTCTCTTGCACATAAACATGTTTTACTTACATAGGTGCATTTAGCCTGAAGCATTTCAGAATGTTTAAGTGACTTTTGCTGTAAATGATCCTGTTTGCAAACAAATATGGACACTGCAGAATGGTGCGCTGTTTATTAGCAGCCGAGAATCTTATGTTTAATTCATCCATTAATACGAATGCTTGGAATCTATGCTTGCCTTGTATATTAATAACCAGCAATGTATTCCTAACCCAACGTTAGAATATTTTAGGGTCTTTCCATTAACCAGGAGCATACGGCTCATGTTAGATGGAAATGGCATGCCCAGAAGCCATTAATCTTTAATGGGCGCTCCCACACAAGTAAACACACCTGTACCCTGAAGCCTCACAGAATTCATCTGTGCACTTGACGTTTGTTGTCGCAAAACAACAAATTCCATATATGTAGGAAGCCAAACAGCTTTAATATGTAGGCACAGGCAGTCATTCGAAATTGCAGCCCTTGACAGACTGACTAAATTAAAAACCAAAACATTCACAACATGTTACTGCAGGAGAGCCAGAGGCTATTGCACAGCTGAAAACTGAACAGAATGTTTTTTATTGCATCATGAAAATAAAACAAAGAGTGATACCAGGGAACACAGGGAAGTCAGTGGTGAACTTATATAACACATTTCAGCAAAAAGGGAGAGGCCAGTTCTCTCTCAGTTGTATTAGACCTTGAAGATGTTGACAACATGGAGCCCATATAGATACAGATGGTTGTTGACTCACCATTTACGCCTGGCAGGTGTGGTGTGGGCGTAACGTGCAATAAACCAATCAGAGCATCATCTCACATTCCCTTTAAGAGCATGCACGCTTGTTCTATGGCGGATTGCTATTATAATAGCGCATTTGCCAGGTGCACGCCAGGAGCGGTTCACAGCCGAGGAGACCAACGTTCTCGTCGGGGCTGTAAAAGACCGAGAAGTGGCGTCGTATGGGGAGAAATCCATCCAATGTAGCTTTGGTTAAACGGGCGTGGGAGGAAATTGCCATATTTTTTTCTAAGCCTGGCATCCCCATGACATCGCACCTCGGGAGCAGTGCGCACGGGCCGAGCAGTGCGCAACGGCCAGCTGAGGAGGGAGCAGCACAAACACCAAGTTGCAGAGGATCCAGACCCACTACACGCCGTGGCAGCATTGTCAGACCGGGCCGCACTGTCCGTGATGCGGCAAGGTATTAATGCCCGTCTCGACCGGGTGGCGATGTTGCTGCTGCCTCTCAGGCGCATCGCCTCAAGTCTCCAAACGCACCACCTGCTCCTGTTGTGCACCTTACTCCTTCCTCCTCCTCCCCCAACTCCATCTCCGTCCACCTGCATCGCGCATTGCCACTCCCGGATCCTCACGGCTACGGCGGTCGCGTCGCATATCAGAGGGAAAAATAATTAGTTCTTCTGTTTAAATCTTTTCAACTTTTTTTGTATGGTTTGCAAAAACGGGAACCGCTTACTTGTAGATGAGAGAAGCAAAGTGTATGCATGTTGAGCACACGCTACATTATGGCCAAGCATGCGCCCTTAAAATAGCATCGAAACGCCACTGACTTTAGACTAGGTTTTTCCTGGTCTGTTGCGCAAGTGTTTTCTGAAACGGCAAAATAGCACCAGTGAACGTTTGCGCCGGAACACGCCTCCTCTTTTCGCTGAACCGCCCCCGGGAGCGCAAAGTCATTCGCTAATTTAAGGACGCGCGTCTGTGGAGGGAAAACTCCGCTGTGCGCCGAGTGCAAAATAGGAATTACACAAGCGCCAGTGTACAAAGTCAATTGCACCGAGTGCAAGATAGAGCCCGTGCTGTGACTGTAATGTGATTGGACCGGTCAATCCCAACACGTTCTCACACCCAGCTTGTCAAATGCAACAGATTAGTCGGTCGCTTTAAAGGAGAAATTTGCCATGTTTTATGTGGATACCACAATCATTGATCATGTAGTTAATCGGAGGCAATACAATCTCTCGTGCATGGTGTCTTGAAAGAGAAAGTTGGGTTATTAGAGATTTTCTGCTTGCACAGCCTGTCTACGTGTACCAGGATGCATTGTATCATGTACAATAAAGGCTTCTGAAATAAGCTAGCTGCGTTATTGCCAGGAAAGAGGAGGAAAAAAAATGAATGTGACGAAAACATCATAGCTTTCATTGTTATAATATTACATGGACTATATGTTTGTTTATTATTGGTAGTTTTGTATAATACACAGTTTATTTAGTTCTTTAGACTAAGACTTAGAAAAATATTAATTTGTAAAATATAACAATATAAACTGAGAAGCAATGTTGTAGAACTATCAATTAATACAACAGCAACAATAAGATTGAAGATAGCCGAGTGGACTGATGAACTAATAACTTTTACTGATGGCCACTGCAGGTCATAGTTCAAGCAACACTCAATAAAAAAAGGAGAAATGTTTTTTCATTAAAGCACCGTATGTCACTAACTTCCTGTTAGCTTTAGCAAGTCTTCCCTCTCAAAAAAGATTTAAAAATATAAATAAATAAACCATGTTTGCTGATAAGTCATTCTGACTGCCTTGACTGAATGATTTGCACGATGAGATTGAGGAAATGTTAATCAGTGCGACGTGCAAATGTGAAGAAGTGCTGCTCCACAGATCAGCGGCTAAGTTCTTCTACGAGAGTGAATAAAACAGATTTTATTTTATTGTCTGCATCTTTACTTTACGTGTACCAATATAACATCATTTAGAAATCATCAATGCAATTAAAAATGTGGACAGGTAAAAATATAAGTCACCGGATCACTGGGTCAGATATGGGTTTATGTCGGGGAAGAATCTTTTTGTGAAGTGAGTTGAATGTCAATTAAACGCTGAGATCATTAAATCATTTATTTCCATCCCTTACAGAGACACCTGGTCTCCAGGGTTCACATTTAACTCTCTTCCAAACGGAGGGCAGCAATGCAGAGTCTGCAGACCTGTGTTGACCCATTTGGATAGAACGCTGACATCCATTCGACCCGTGCTCATTAACTCCTGAATTCTGGATTAACTCGCTGATTAATTTACTAACTTTACCCTTCAGTCTCTGAGGGTAGCAGTTTAGACCCATGGCAGGATTTTTACAACTGAGGAACATTATCATGGTGCGAAGACTTGGTTCCTTTTGTCCCAGATGCTTGCTACACTCGCTTACATATCCGGAAAGTGTATTCTCATATATGCTACGACCAAAGTTTTACAGCTGTCTGTGGCACCGCTGTCTATCAGTACATGGCTTAAGGCCCAGCGGAAGAGATAGGATGAGAGACAATGAGGGAGGCGGAGAGAGGGAGAGAGACGGGGGGGGTGAATTGGAACAAAGACTGAGTGATATCAGTGATCGAAAGAGGTGAAAATGTTGAGGACTGAGAGAATGCAGATAGAGAGAGAGAGCGAGAGCTGAACAGAGGGGAGATTATGTTTCAGGGGGCGGCTTGAACTTTGTGTCACCTCAAATGGAGATACGTGATAAGCCCTGATGGGTAAAACTGAAAGGATGGAAAGAAAGACGAGGTACAGAGAGAGGGGGGAAGTGAGTGTGGCAGATAGCTAAACGGATGGACAAGGGGTTAAACGAATGATGGAAGTGAAGCAAAAAGGCATGAAGTGAGAGGTGGGTTAAAGGCAGCAGAGAGGAATGAGGAGGAGTTGTTCTGCATTTAAATGAGTCTGGTGTCATACCAAGACAGGATATGAGTGTCAGTGTAGTAGAGGGCATGTGTCAGTACTAGTAGAGGGCAGATGTGTTAAGCATACACACCTCTTCCTCTGGCGCAGAGTATAGTCAGAGATGTGTACGCCTCTGTCAGTGATCTGCCAATGATTTGTGTCCTTCTACTAAAGCAAGGGATTTGGTGAGTATACTGGTCGTTAGGTTTTTAAAGAGTTCTGATTAAGTGTTGTACTCAAACGACACGGCCAGACCCACGATTGAAGAAAACTGTATCAGAATTGATGAAGAAGAACCAGAGATATCGTCTTTGTTACTCCACATGTTCTTCAACGGTTGTTATTCCACAGCCAAAACACGTTTACTCTACTAATTAGAATGCAGAAGATCGCAAGTCATTGGTTTCACACACTGTAGGTTCGTGCTTGTGTTTTGTCTGACAATCACCAGATTTTTTTGTATCGGATAAGAGTAAAGAAACCATGGTTTTAATTCAGAAACCTAAGTTAACTTCCGTTAAAATGTATACATTTAAACTCAACACGGAAACTAATCACACCCTGATTAATTTACCACATTTGTACTAGACTAAAGTGGCTTTATTCCCTGGTCTTCATCAGATGAGGGAAATGGATGTCTGTGTGCACTTGATGTGTGCTGAAGTTAATAGGCAATGCTTTGCTAAGTAAAGCCTGGGTGGCAGCCTCCAGGACTGAGAAATGAAGTCAATGCAGTACCAAAAGCTGCAGTTCCTTCAATGGCCTGGCTCCAAAAGCAAGTCAATCCCCAAGAGTTCATGTTAAAATGGCCAACGTCATAGCAGAAATAAATGTGTTTACAGCCTGGTACAGAAAACAGTTTTGGTCTCTATAGCTGTCTCAGCTCATACTGTACTGGGGGGCTCACTGAGGGGGAGCTATTCCCAAGCTGTCTGTTGGACTCACCTTGGCTATTTCAAGTCGCTGACATTCACCTCCCTCCCTGTTTTTTGGTGTTTCTGTCCTTTCGGAGAATATCCAAAGCAAACAATTAACATGTTTTGTGTTGGATTAACAACCTCATCAGCATTAACTGGCATACAGCTGCTGGAGCTGATGAGCTCTGCAGGAGACAGACATTGGCAGAGCCCAGAGCTTCTAGAGGAGTAAACACCGAGTTCAGTTGTTAAACATTTTTGGATTTATCTTCACTCTTACTTTTCATCACCTGAAACCTACTGTCAAATACTATAAATCTCTCAGATAGCTCAAGGGGAAATTGAGTTTACAGAAGACAGGGGAAACAAAGTCACTGGAGGGTAACAGAAAAGAAACAGAGTATCTAGTATCTAGCAGTTTTTGACTTGTTGTGTTATATATAGCCGTCTTTGAGTTGTATTGGAGCTTTAAGGTATTTCATCAAGTAAAATGGACTGGACTACAAACAGTAAAAATAAACAGTCCAGCATAGAGTAGCAAACCAGCTAGCTAAACTACATCAGGAACTAACTTGCCTTTTGTAAACATCATTTACTATATTGGTAAGATAATTACCAGTTTTGCAGTCTTTTTCATTTTTGCATGTACCCAGTGCCACCATGTGAAGTTGCTGAATTCGGCTGCTGAATTGACAGGTGCCTGCACACTGTGCTTTGAGACTGTGACCCAATCAGATGAGGCATAATGTCTGAGAGGCCCTCGCTCTGAATGATTTATGCATAAAAAAATCTGAACCAAACTGTCGTGGCTTTTCCAACAAGCCATTTTATGTTTCACAGCAGAGTGAGATTCCACGGTGTTACATTAAGAAAGACATCACAACAGTAAAGTCGAGGGGTTTATAGAAAAACACAGAACAATTCATATCGCTTGTTTTGCTGTTTTTAGCTGCTGGTCCTTGAGATGTTTAAAACATGAAGCCACCGATGATTCATTGGTCGGAAATCCCCCTCTGATCTAGATTGTCTGTGCATGCCTCATAACCCCAATTCAGACAGAGGGTGGCCTTGTCGATGTATTGAAGTTATTCCATTCAAGTTCAAATCACGTCGCTATTGACGCCATCATAAGACAAAAGAGGGGAAGAGAGGAATACACAATTTATTCTCATTGTCTTGGAAAGACAACCTCTGATGTCCTCTCCTTTGTTAACAGTCTGAATACGTTTTCTGTTGGGTCACTGACAGAACTGCGTCAGCCACTTGTGAAAGTTGTACTGATGGTCTTATCATTGCTTCCAGGTTATTGTGCTAAGTCAGGAGCAGATGTTCTACAAGTCAGGAAATTACTTTTCTCACTCACTGAGGCTCATCACTGATCCCACGACTCACCCTGTCACTTCTGTCGTTGCGTTACTTTGTGTATTGCATCGACAATATGCACCACCCATCCACCGCAGCATCCATTCATTCTGCACACAGCCACACCTCATTGCCACATTATTATTTCATTGAATAAATATCTGTTTAATATTATCACTTCATATAATTCTTTGTTGCAGTCTACAAGCCCGCCGTAACAATTATGTTCACCACTTGGGTTTTTGCAACCAACAGATACATCCTGTAAAACATGTCATATCATGTTTACAGTGTATTTGTTACCTAAATTGTACTTCAGGGGGAGGGGACGAAGGTGGAGTTAGAAGCGACAAGGCTGCCAAGCAACCAAGTAACCTGGGTTCACATCTGTGACTCAAGATTTATAAGTGCGGCACCCCTGTATGTTTATAAGTAGACCAGACAATGTCCAACTGCGTTGGTAAAAGAGGCATTGTAAGCCTTAACATGATGCCGAACACTGTGAGAAAAGAAAACAAGGAAAACCGATCCAAAAGAAAGTTGTGACATGAAAAAAACAGAAAGAGTTAACATAAATGCAGCTTTTTCAAAAACAGTATTTTGCATTTTGCACATTTATTCTGCCGATTGTGTTGCTCAATAGGATTCATGTAAAAATCATGTAAATTGTGGAAAAGGCCAACTTCTACATAATGTTGCTTTAAGGCTAATTCTACCGCATATTTTTTTTTGTAAATTAGAATGTACATAACTTTGATTCAATTAGCTTCTTTACTACACAAACTGCCCTCCATCACACAGGTGGGGAGGAAGCAGTGCTGTAAGTGTTGGAATTGGAGAGGTCATTCCAACACACTCTCAATGCGCTGATTTCTCGTAAACGAAGCGACAGTAAAGATGAACTATTCTGAGAACACGTCGAAGGACCCCCAAAAGTCCCAGACCATCACTGTGAAAAGCCCTGGGCTATTTGTGAAGTTTTATCTCTCTGTCTTGTCTCCAGGGATAAAGTTTGCAATGGCATCAGTTAAACCATCAAAGAGACACCTTCCACGGACAGACGCTAGATTTTTTACTGCATTACAGCTGTGTTAGAGCCGTAAATCAGCGTCCCTGAAGCTGATATACACGGGCTACAACTCTCTCACCTCCTTCGTTAGACGAGAGTGTGATATTTATTTTATTGCCAGTTTGTACTGGAGTTGTAAATCCAGCGCAGTGAAGCGAGATGAAATACAAGGCAGGGGAAAGAGGAGGATATTGCCCTCTCATAAATCCTCATTTCAGAGAACATGAGCATGTAAAAAAAATACCGCATCACCTGTGCATCGTGTGTGTCCTTCAGTATCACCCTCGCTCTGTCTCTATCCGGTCGTTTCCTTTACCTATTTGTTGATTTTTGTTGTTTTCCTATTTCCTGACGTTCATTTCATTTCAGGCGACTTCAGTAAATCGGTCGTTTTAAAAGTCACACAATGAACGGCAAATGACCATTTCCCACTGCTGTGTGTAAACAAACGGTTCATTGGGCTGAGGAAACATTTGAGTACTGTGCATGTTGTTTACGAGACTTTATCGGCAGCTCCGTTTGTCCACACTGAAAGACAGCGAGTGGAGAAACAATGTTTGACCTACTTTCACAAGCACTTCATGAGGCTGAGAAGCAACGTCTTTCTTAGCTTCGGAAAGGATTCATCTCAGTCAATATTGAGCAAAGTTGCAGAGTTTTTTTGAGTTTCCTTTAAGGCAGTAACTTGTGTGCACACTCTGCGGGGAAAGAGATGTTCATTGGTGACAATGAGCCCATTAAAATATACTGTTCAAAATGTAAAAATTGTTTTACATTTATCACGCAAGACACATGACGCTCTCTCGTTTTTGCACCGGGGACATGTGCCTTTGTAAGATAAGAACAATGAATAGAACTTTCCCAAAGGAGCCCTTTTGTACCCGCAATGATTCAAACCTGTCGCAAACAACAGCTTTCAGACTCAAATGCTGAAGCGTTCATCAGACTGATGGCTCTTACAGTGCACAGACGAACTGTTTCATAGTGTAGGCATCCCGCGGCTCCACTGATGTCTTCATTTTTAGATATTTATGAATTGTATTGGGTTTTTAAGCGTCAGAACAGATTCAGCTCAGGGAGTGATTGATGATGGATGTTCGCTCGCAGTAATCTGATAAGATCAGCTCGTCACGGTGTCGGGGGTGTAAAGACTCAAATAAGCGTATGACATTTGGTGATACTGATACAAAGTCCCAAATTCTGCCTGAGAGGGTTTGCTAAGTTCTCTTGTCACACACCTTATTGCAGTCTTAAACTGGCAATAGACCTTTTTTTTCTTTTTTTTCTTTCCCAGCAGACATTTTGACGTGGAAGAGGAGAAGGAAAAGCACAGGTGGAACAAACTGAAATACTTCTCTCAACCCTGTAGTTGATTCAATTCAGCAATCCCACATATCTGCCACAAACGTCTCCACCATCCAGCAGTAAAGCTACTGTCTAATGTGACAGTACGGCAGCCTCACTGAGCTGTTTTTTGACACGCTGACAGGTCACAGCGACATGCGCCCGCATGCTATTAAGAGCACCACATGATGGTGCACTTAAAAAAGGGAGCTCAACATACAAAAAGAAGCTAAAGTACGGGCCACAGCCAACATGTTCTCTCCCACAACTCTTCTAATACAGCTGCTTGGTCAGATGCCCTAAGCTTCAAGCTATTATTTTTGGAATGCCATTAACTTATTAATGTCAAATAGTCACGGTTTGGTTATGTTTAGTTACAACTACTTGGTTAGGATCAGAAGAAGATCATACTTTGAGTAAATAGGACTACAACCGGTCTAACCTCGATTCTAACCCTGAACCCTGTAAGTCTCATAAGTTCTGTCATTCGTGTAAGTGAACTTGCTTAATAATATAACATATTTTTTTACCTCACAATGGTCACAAACAGGATGCAAACCACCGGCCCCGGAGGCAAATTTCAGTGTATGACCCATCCAACCACTTCAACCACCCCCTGACCTTTATCTTGCTCTTAATACTACTGCACTACAGGGGCGCTTCAAGGAGTGATGCGAGAGGGGTACCTAAAACGTCAAATTTAGAGTTACCCTGACATGCTTGATGAATACAGCCCTTCACTATGTTTGCCGCGACTTTGACGCACACGTCGCGCCACCCTTTCCCCCTCCCTCATCCTCTTGTTTCTCCTCTCTCTCACTCTTCGCTCCGACCCTCTTTGTTCCTCCCGTACTTCCCCAAAGCTCCGAGGTACACTTTGGAAAACAAACACCTCAGAGGCCTGGAACGGACGCAGCACTTAGTTCAGCCCCATCAGCGTGTCTGTCCTTTTCCTCTCCTCCCTTTCTTTATTTCTTTCTTTCTCATCTGCTCAGATCCATATCGTTTCCCATCATCCCTCGCTCTCCACCTCCGTCCCTCTCACCTCTCTTTTTGCTTCCTCCCCGAGGTGTGGAAGAGACGCCTTTGAAAAAAAAACAAAAAACATAAACGTCTCAGAGCTCCACTTACTCCGCTCTCTGAAGGAGAAAACAAACCTTCAGTAACGATGTCAGATCATCTGCTGTTTGGGGCGCGAGGGGAGCTGACGGCGAACAAAAGAGGAAGTGATGAAAGGACGAAGAGATGGAACTGATTGAGAGAGAGCGAGGGAGAGGCAGGCAGACAGATATGTGGAATGAGAGAGAAAACACTCTCAGGATTCTAAACCATCTGCTTTACCAGGCAAATTTACTTACATACGTTCCCTCGAGGACCGGTGTGTCGGTGTGCGTGAACGCTGACAAAAAGCAAGCTGTTGTGTTTGTGTGTGTTTGTGTGTGTGTGTGTGTGTGTGTGTTTGTAGTCCTCCATCCCTGTATTTCCATCTGACATCAACCTCATCTTTCTTCAAGGACTAATGCGACATAGCGCGGCATTAATCCTGAATGTGGAGTTCAAAGCCTCACCGGCTGTGACTTCCAGCAAAACATACCTGTCGCCTCAACCTGAATCACAAACGAAGAAGATCGTGGCTCTGGTTCATACAATCGCACTCATCCGGGCACTTCAAGTGAGAGAGAGATTACAGCAGAGTAAACTCAACAGAAGTGGAATTCAATCTGAGACTTTTGCCTTTCTCATTCTCACTCTTTTGTATTGGATTCATGGTGATGTCATAAAGGATATTTTAACTCATGCACGAGCACTAAATATGTTTACCCACTAAGCACTCATTTAGACAGATCCATCTCACAACCGTGACAAAACTCGATATGTTGCTATAAGTTGTGCAGCATTAAAGCTCAAGCAAAAGCTAAGCAAGTGGATTTAGTCAAATAGTAACACATACAACAGTTTACAGAGATGTATAAATCAAGTGATGTTACTTTAAGGAAAACAATGTATGTATGTGAAGGCTGCTAACAGAGCGGCGTAGGGATAACGTATTTTTTAAGGCTAGCCTGGAAGCTAGCATCGTCCTGGTTCCCTCAACGAAAATTATGAATGTAAATTTGGTTTCAGAATACTGCCGAAAATGAGATTTGTGGCAAACATACAATTATGATACATTTATACATTTTGTTCAGCGAGATAATCGTCATAATAAATAGCACTTTGTAGCAGTAAAAAGCTAATGTTAGACTACACCATGGTCACATGACTTAAACGTCATTACAACTATGCATCCTACAACACAGTAACACAGGTTTTGAGCAAGTCTACAAGTTGTAAAGTTAGAGTTAGAATATTTCTTTCAATTAAAGGCGGCCTGAGTATATGAGACGTTTGAGGTCCCTGACAACCTCTGCAGGCTCATTTAGACGCTACACACAAACGTGCTTTATAATTAAATTGCGGGACATTTGATGACATATATTATGTCACATAAGAAATGAGTAAATATCGTATTTAACTGGAAAGCAATTCAAAAATCACAACACGAAAAAGAAAATCACGAGGGAACCAGACGTGCAAAAAAGATGTGAACCGATTTCGAGGTTTTTGGTCTGCACACAACACCATTCTACAGTAGGCACACATAATCAGTAACTTCACTTATTGAGAGAAGCGAGAAACTGCCTGCAATTTTACTTTCTGAAACCTGCAGTCACACTGTGAATGTATTAATCATCATCTTGCAAACCATGGGCTGAGCACAGTGTTTTTGCCGTTGGTAATCTCTCAAAGTCTCCCTTCACTTTTGCCAAGCAGCCGGGAAGCGAGACGTGGGAACTTCTCAGGGAGGGGCTGCAGTGTTTATTCATGGGTAAACTGTGAACACTGTACTTTCACTTCCACCAATTTCCTCAGCTCACGCCCTGAGCGCACGGCAGACAGCTGCGCTCTGTCGGCCTCGTGCAGTGAATAATAACAAAATTGTATAAAACTGGAAGTTCACCCGTTTAAGGTGGGTAATGTGCAGGACTGTTTGCAAAGATGGGGAAACTGTGGAAATATGGACCAAACACGTTCCCCTATATTACCTCCCCATATAACAGCACTGATGCACAGCTGTGTGATTTACTCACAACAGCAAAATGCTGTCATTTGAAAGATTTTGTTTTGTCCGACAAGAAGCACAGGTGATCGCAAACCAACAGATTCGAATAAAACAATATCACACTCTCCGTCTTCAGTCTCTGTATGACTGTAAGCTTTGACTTAACACAGACACAGCAGAGGTCCCTGTGTACTGCAGGATTACTCCAGCGAGTTTCTGGCGCCTAACCCTGTTTAATTTCTCCAGGTGATGAGCTTTTTCTATTAACACTGTCAAAGCATGATGCATCACCAATCAGCGTGCTGCTGTCAGAGGAGGCAGGGAGTCGTAGCCTTCCTCCACCAGAGTTGTTTCAGCTCAGGGTGAAGTTAATTTCCCCTTAAATGGCTCTAGAGTTAAGTAAACAACCTAATCTGCGTCACTGTCATGCTCAAATTTCTGGATCTGTGGATTCTGATGCTTCATTTGAGTCTTGGCATCTCTACACCGGGAGATTTATCCTACAAACCTGAGGCACAGTTTGTGCCACGGTGGAGCGTGATTGAGATGCCTTCAGTCCTTTATTATATACTTAGCCGTCGTGACATGTTTGATATAATTGAAAACCCCCAGAAATCAGTTTAAAGTGTGTCAATGTAAACAACATATGGCTGTGCAATCTGTCAAAGTTATATTGTAACTGTTGGATTTGCACATGTAAACACAGCATGTTTTGAAAGATGCTCTTATAGCAGCACAACTTGATTTAATTCCTTCTAATTATTTTGATTCTGGAGGAACCTGTTTCATGTAACCCACATGGCAATGGTAACTGCCAGCAAGACTGGAAACACAGCATGCTACAGACAGAGATGTGTCTTTGTGAACAGATGTAGCGTAAACTATCACGGATACCACAGCACAGAATAACATCATCCACATATAACATCATCCGCATGCACTTTCCAGGTCATTCTCACTATGAGCAGGTCAAATACAGCAGCCTGATCAGTTGCCTAACTCACTTGCACCCCTCCATGTACTTAGCTCCCTTTTAATCCAAAGTATGATGTAATCCAAAGTATGATCCCTAAACCTAACCAGACCGTGACCATTTGACAAATTTAATACATAACATACATACATACATACATACATATACATTACATATTATACATATTATATATAAATATATATATATATATATACACATATTATATATATATATATATATATATATA
>CAEMYA010000486.1:167582-187970 GCA_903131615.1 Diplodus sargus | reverse complement strand
GTGACAGCGCTGAGAATCACTTTCGGCAGTTCCACTCCCGGCCGGCATGCTCGCTGCTGAGCTCAACTGAACTGAGAAAGGAACGAATCAGTTCCTCAAGTGATTCCGTTCACTTCGTTCACTCAAGCGATTCGTTCTTTTGAACGACACGTTCGCGACCGACACAACACTATTGCTCAGATCTGCGTTTCTGTCACCTGCCTGGTATTTCATTCCTCTTATCACGACTTCATATTCAGATTCTCTCCAGTTTTTCACCGGTAGAAATAATGAATAATGGCTTGCCAAAATTACCAACAGTAAACGGCGACGTTAAACTTGGACATGCGCTCTAAATAACGTCTGAGCATATATGAGCCGTTAGCGTAGTCTCCCACTGAGCTGAGGTGTGGGCTATGAAGGTTTGATGTAGTCACTCCTCTCTAGCTCCTCACCCCCAGACTTTTGTTCTTATGGTCTTAAGTTCCAGCTGACCCTAACCGTCTTTTCCCAACACAAAGTACCAAGAACACCGATTATTATCATACAAAATCACTCACCTAACCTTGAACTGCAAAGAAAACAAACAGGAAAAAAAATAGACTTCTCAGACAACATTTCTTGGGTGTTGGCAGCCCTCTGGCAGGCACGTAATAAAAGATGGGACCTCTGCAGTGCCTATATCTATATCAGCCCGCATCTCTGCCCTTCCCTCTGCCTGATTATCTATTTATTTCCCATTCCCCTTCTCATTCTATCTCATTCTGTCTGCAATTCTCTTACCTCTCTCTCTCGCCTTCCATTTAAATCAACAGAGGGCCGGGGAGGGTTTGTTGAATACCACTTTAATCTCTCTCTTTCTCTTTCGAGCCAGTCTTATGCTATAAGCCTCTATTGGTAGGCAGCCAGTGACTGCTGAGTCTTGTTAGCTGTATCCCCTCTCGAGACTGTTTAATGTGTTGCATTGCTATTCAGTAGCCAGGGAGGGAGGGTGAGGGAGAGAGGGCAGGAATGGAGGGAAGTATGGGGGGGAAGGAGCGAACACTCAGTGTATAGGACAGCGTGCCCCCTCAAGCCTTACGCAGTGTCGAGGAATGGCGATGGTCATTTGTCCTTCGTTTGTCCTCCCTCGTCTGCTTTTGGGTTTTTCTTCATTCTACTCTGCTGCCCCATCTTTGTCATTTCTCCTCACGTCGCCAGTCACAACAAGCGACTTTATAGAATCTGTCTCACCAGGCGAAAGTGACTTCATTCAAACAACAGTTTACAGAGACACACTGTTTGGGTGCTGGAAGGCCAGGGTTACTTGTTCACCAGCCAGGCTGTAACTCAACTCATTTACATAACCAGTGCTGTTCGATGACATCACCAAACCATCTAAGAATAATGTGTGGACACACTGGATCCAGCGCTGTTGATTGGACAGTGGTGAAATAATAAAACCGAGGCCAAACGCTGACGTCTAAAACCTCAACGGCCCACAGTAATATTACCACGACAACAAGCCTTGAGTGACATGTTGGCCTGTCACTGAAGTGAGCCAGCGGTCATTCATTTTTCAACTGGATTCTCTAAGTGACAGCCCTAAAAGCACTGCATACTCAGAATCAGTGAGTTCATTAGCCGCCACTCTAGCTAGGTTAAGGGTTAGGGTTAAGGAGGTCTCTCATGGAGAAATTAAACAAGTTTCAAGTTTTTAAGGCAAATCTGGTGCAGAGTTTAAATCACACATTCTGCTAAAATCACACAATTCTGACCCGCTAGCTGATTATGCGTTCTACTTGCCATACTCGAAGGAATACTTGCTTCCCGTAAGAATCCAACAAAACTCTTTCCTTTCTTCTAATGCAACAAGGAGCTACTCCAGCAAACAAAAGCCCTTTTCGCGTATACGCTCCAGACGGAATCATATCAGGATGTCATTGCTGTTCAAACGCGCAACTCATGTTGGTGTCAGACGCGACAAGCAGCTACAGTGGGTCTCAAGAAGGGGAACATGAGAGACCAAGCGAGGAAGTGTTCTTGGCAGATGTTTGTAGAACTTTGATGATGAGCAGTTTGAACGCCATTTTCGCATGTCCCAGTGCACGTTTGAGCGTGTGTTACGGCTGATTAAACCAGCACTAATACAGAAGTATTACATGTCGTTGAGACGCTGTCTCGCTAACTGTGAATTTACCCAAACTTCGGGAGACACGGGAGTAGACCGGATGCATTTAAGACGCCAAAAACAGACAGGCTTTTACAGCGATGCCTCGATTCCAAACTGACCGTTTACAAGGAACAATAAATGTTAAAGTTGTTTTTAATGCTGTATTTACTTGTGCAAAAAATAAAAAAAAACAGACACACAATGTGTTAAAGACGTCTGGGATATCAGCGTTACTCATGACCTCATTACGTGATCCAAGTCCATGACTCAGACACACAGCCCATTTCTTGCAAGACTTGTGTCAAGTGGATCACAGTTATTACATTTAAAATAGGAAACGGCATGACGCGCACAGCCCAGAGAGAGAGAGAGAGAGAGAGAGAGAGAGAGAGAGAGAGAGAGAGAGAGAGAGACTGATGTGGTCATTATCACCTCCATTCAGAGAGTATTCAGACTGTGTAATTCCTCTGGAAAACATGTTTCTTTTGAGGGAATGATGTCACTTATGTAAAAGAAAGAAACATACTCATTACATTGAGAAATGCATTGTTTGTGATTAAAATAATGGTTGTTTGCAATGTATGACTAACCCCCACAGATGAGTTATTTCACAGCTTTCATGGGAGCTCAGACCTACTAAACGGGAGTTCAACTCCCACATAACTCGGACCCTGATTGGACCCATTGGCTACGTAAATGTGGTCCTAGACGAAATGTTACAGATTTTTTGGGATAGAGGCAACTATTTGTCATCCTTCCTATTTTTAACAAACAAAACAAAATGCCCACTTATCATGTCAGATGAAAGTACAGTTTTTTATTGATATCAGAAAATCTTTACATAGCAAATGCTGCCAGTGCTAGGCCCTTCCAACACTCCTCTCTGTCCACTCTTCAGCTCGTCGTACCAGCACTCATTCCCTCTGTCGGCACATAAAAAATGTTCAACAGTACATCCCGGTTAAATGTCAGCGTGACTGAAAACAGCATCCAGCGCAGCCAAACTGATCTTCAGTATATCTGTGCTTCTCTCTCTCTCTCTCTCTCTCTCTTTCTCTTTCCACAGTGCTGAATCGCCCGCAGTAACATTTTAAGCATCAGTGTGGAGCGGCGGTGCAGCGCTGAGGAGCCTGTTGTGAACTCCACACATTAGAGGAATGAGCAGTCTTAACGCTGACAAGCTCTCTTTGACTTCCACGTTAGCTCCGGGGTTAAACAGCTGACAAGCGGGGCTGCATCTAGCCTCAGCGATGACACACACACACACACACACACACACACACACACACACACACACACATTTCCGACATATAGCAGACTAGGAAGGACGGACGTGAATGAATCTAAAGTGCTGTGATGTCACATGGCGTGAGAGTGACAGTGTGAAGTGCCTCAGTGAAAAGTCACTGTGAGCTCAAGGCACCAGCTGTACACCACCACACACACACACACACACACGCAGTCACAGACAAGTCTATCACAACAGCATTGCACTCTAAAGAACTGACTGCTACTTAATCCAGTATTGTTAAAGGAATAGTCTGACATTTTTGCAAGTACCATTGTGCATTTTTTGGTTGAGAAAGTTGAAACAGAATCAGCAACAGCACCACCCTACGTTTCCTTGCGTTGGCCAGTCACACAGGGTGGCAATCATACAAACAGCATAAAGGGGGTATAACGTAATATTTCATGTGTATTCACTCCAACTGACCTTGTTCACCAGTTTTTTTTTGTTTTTTTTTTATCCTTCAATGCAGACAATCACTGTAGGAACAGCATGCTAAATTACAAATCCTCCTTTGGTAAAGGCATGACCACCAGAGAAGTAGGATGAGCCAGTTGGTGGCACGCTAGCAGCATAGTTAAATGCTACAGGGGGGAGAATAGTAAACATTTCTTTGTGTAGAGTTAAGTTTCACATGTAATCACTCAGTTTGGTCCACTGTACCAATTTAAAACCAACATTTGTGAACTATTAGTTTTAATCTGTCGACGTGGTCAGACAATCACTAGTAGGTCCAGCATGCTAGCAACAGAGCGGCTTCTCCTTTGTTGTTTAATGGCAAGCAAACTGCTTTCAAGTGCATTCCTGCCACATTCTGGTTCACACAAACGGGGCATGAAATAACACTCTCACCTCAAAACCTCATTCTGTCTGAATGAGGCCTTAGATGAGACGATTCAGACATGTTTAACCTAGCTGGCGCCCCCTTCGATGCAGTATTTATGCTAAAATAAGCTAAGCTAATAACGGGATCTGGCTCTGCACGTAGTCATGCAGACATCAGAGTGGTATTGATCTTCTCATTAAACTCTTAACAAAAAGTGCATTTTACCAAAATATCAAACAATTCCAAATTCACAATTTTTATAAATCCCTTTTAATTGAGACATAACATGAAAATGTTTATATCAGGCTAATTTGTTCTTATTTTTAACGCTAATTGTTAACATTGTTGTGTTCTATCATAGATGTTGTTCTAAAGTGAATTTCATTGGGGTGTTATGTGTTCATCTCTGCTTTTCGCGGATGATGTGGTCTTGTTGGCTCCTTCGAGCCAGGACCTCCAGCATGTCCTGGGCCGATTTGCAGCCGAGTGTGAGATTGACAGGCAGAACGGTGAAGCGGCCGCAGTAATGCGGTCGTTGTATCGGTCTGTCGTGGTGAAGAGAGAGCTGAGTCGAAAGGCGAAGCTCTCGATTTACCAGTCAATCTACGTTCCGACCCTCACCTATGGTTATGAACTTTGGGTCATGACCGAAAGAATAACATCCCGGATACAAGCGGCCGAAATGAGTTTCCTCTGCAGGGTAGCGGGGCGCTCCCTTAGAGATAGGGTGAGGAGCTCTGTCACCCGGGAGGAGCTCGGAGTAGAGCTGCTGCTCCTCCACATCGAGAGGAGCCAGCTGAGGTGGCTCGGGCATCTGTTTCGGGACGAAAGACCCAGGACATGCTGGAGTGACTATGTCACCCAGCTGGCCTGGGAATGCCTTGGGATCCTCCCGAAAGAGCTGGAGGAAGTGTCCGAGGAGAGGGAGTCTGGGTGTCCCTGCGGCCCCAGATAAGCGGACAACAATGGATGGATGGATGTTATGTGTGGTTTAGCTTTGTTTCCCTGCAACTAAAGCACCACAAGAAGAATGAGACACTGAGATTTATCGTCTCACTTTTACTGATATACCAGTTGGTCAGTCAATACAAACCAATGATGTGCAGCCAAATGTTGTTCAAACATTTTATTTTTTATTTTTTATATTCATTCTTATGAAGCTCTCAAAGTGGAGCCTGAACAATTAGACAATCTATGTCATGTTTGACAGAAGAAATACTACTCACGTTCATTATTTATCAAGCAAAAACAGTTTCTATATGCAATTTCTCAAAATAAATACTGGCAGATCGTTCTCATTTTGTATCATTGCAAGCTGACTCTTTGGGTTTTAGGCTGTTGGTATAAGAAAAGAAGCAAACAGTGATGTTGGTACTTTCTATATTTTCTGACATTTCATTTTAGTTATCATCAGATTAACTGACTAATTGAGTTAACGCTGTCTTGAAATGGCATCTATTAAGTAGTATTAAGTACTTCATAAAAAAAAAAAATCAGTTGAGTCACAAATCATATTTTTAATATTCATTGAATATTTTCTGTAATTTCTTAACAAAATATATGATAATAGAATCAGTTAACTGATCAGCTATAGTAACTACAGTTATCACTTTTTTCCAAATCAGTATTCTTCATTGGAACAACTTAAGAAATGGGGTACATTTTGAACTAAACGTCATGATGTTGACGCCATTGTTGGCTCTTATTTCCCATCAGGCCTAGTGCCTGACCGGGCATTCCACTAAGTACTGGTGTTTGTTAGTCTTTGCAACACCCTGGTCAGTTCAGAACTTGGTGGTTTATCAGTTATAGTTTCAGTTATCAGTTTTTTATCAGTTATTGCCATTTTTTGTGTGTTGGTTCATTGTGAACATGAGTGAAGAGGATGGTACATTATTTGAGGCCACCTGTTTTTCTCATTATTCCTCACTATCACAAAATCAGTTATCATGCTACAGTGACACATTACTGTGGGGATATAACAACAGCCGTGAGCAGAATCTATATCTGCTTTCATGAGGCTCCTATATAAAGTTATTCTACCCCAGTGTTCTCTCTGCCTGTAGGTGGGCTCCTTCAAGTAACAGTAACATTTGTTAATGGTAAGTATATGGTATTAATGACATACATTTACTATTGAACTGACTTAAGATCTTTAAAAATATATCTATGGAGTTTAACCTGCTAGTTATTCCAGTCATTTTTTATTTTATTTTTAAGTTCATTCAAGTACATGTCAAATATTCCACAGCTTTGAAATGTACCCAATATTTTTAAATTTAAAAATGTTTATGTTTTTAAAATGAAAGACATCAAAAACAAGTTTAGCTTATATATTTCTATATTAATGACAATGACCAGTTGGTAAAGAATGCACTCTAATGATGCTGTCTGAGTGGAATACAATGATTTTAATAGCCTTAATGCAAATTTTGATGAAATAAAAAGGGCAAACAAGATGTTATTCTTTAATGCACTGGCAAATGATTGTTCTGCTCATCATCATATATATATACATATATACAATAATATGATAATATTATATATTATTATATATATTATATATTATTAAAGTATTTCTGATTCTGAGATATATATATATATATATATATATATATATATATATATATATATTAATAATCTGATCTATAAGACTGAGCCCAGCGTGGGCCCCACTGCAGTTCCATAAAGCTACTATATGCTAGTACTGATGCTACTTTTACAACAGCAATCATTTTATTTTAAGAGAGGGTGTCCAGGTTTGTCGGAATGACATATACCTCACCCCTGCCCACATGAGGGAGAATCATTAGTCGGTGGTGAACAACCAAGACTTATGGGGGAGATGGGAAAGAAGGAGAGAGATGGAGAAGATGGTGCGATCAGGGTGGCCGCAAGAGATAAGGGAGGAAAGGAGAAAATGCAGGAGAGGGAGTAAAACACCCACGAGAAAAGAATGACGGAAGATGTGTGAGGAGAGGGAAAGGGCATCTTAAAAGTAAGGGAATAATAGATGAGTCCTATAGGGTCAGAATGTGGGAGGCTAATAAGAAAAATACTACCAGGAGAGTGTATTCCAGGAAACTATAGACAGACTGATTACACTACCAAAGAGTAAATGCATTATAAATCCTCAAATAATGCTTAAGCTTAAAACACATTAAATCCTGTTGAAGCACATGTATATCCACAACATAGTCTCAACATACTCACCACTCTGCTGTGTTTCTTTTTAGTATAAACTATTTCACTCTCGTACCAAATGTTGTGTTTTTTGCATGTGATGAATTACTGCCAATGAAACAAACCCTTCCTGTATGTGATTCAAATTATAGGCCTCAAAAAGGCTTGTGCATGTTTTTGTCTGTTTCATCGGTACACTGCATGATTTACAGGAGATCAAAATGATGAACATAATCAAACTTAGTCCTGATTTTAAAGGGGCACTATGTCGTTTTGAAGAAGAAAGTCAAACTTTTCATATTTACAATATTAATAAGGTAATACAACAAACTCAGGCATATTTATTTTTTTCCATAAATTAATAAACAAGCTCTTAGAGGATTATAAGGTTACCAGAACACGGTTAGAAGTTAGAGAGGTGGCAGGGTCCGCCACATATAAACAAAGTTGAACAGTATGAAAATGTTTTGTCCTTTAAGGTTGGTTTGTTTATTCAGTCATGAAAATTAATAGAGTTTGTATAGATATAAAAAAAATAAAATAAAAATCAGTCAATGAAGATCTTTATCCTCGTATTATAATTTTGACGATAGGCTACCACAAGATCCAAGCACTGTTGCATGAACAAATAATCATGAGCTTGAAAATGCTAACAGATTTGCTACATAAGCTGGTAGCTGTAGCCTTTGTTCATATGACAACTGAATAGGTTGATTGTCAGAGTCTGCAAATACAGTGTGACTCACCTACTGGACCTTTATTGTACAGTCACAATTTGGTTAGGTTTAGGCACACACACTTACATTACCTAGGTCATTTGGGTTAGCCCAAATGTCACACCGGACATGAACAGCGGCCTCCCCCTCCAGGTAGTAACCTCTCCTTGGCTCATCCTTTGCGACCGTAATAATTACTACGGCCACTAGAGGTCGCCGCCTATCAACGCATTTAATTATGGACTGCAATAAGCTGCTCTCTCTTTGGACCATCACAGGTTCTGAAGTTGACACAAGGTAAAAGTAATGCTAGCAATAGCAGCTCATGTTACAGTTCACTAGCCTCAATTCCTCCTGGTTACTGGAACCATTTTGTATAGTGGATACTTTGCTGTGATTTAGGTTTTTTGCTGTCCATTGTTGGCTTTGACCCAGTAGTTTCCTCTGTGAAAATAGCTGTCCAACAAAGTTACAATGTTTAAGTAAAGAAGAAGGCCGCTAATCACGTTTCATCTCGTGCCACTAGCAACCATGGTCAGCGCTCTTCATCCAACAGCTCACCGCAGCTGCTCCTTCTTCTGCCGTAACTTCCTGCAATATCTCAAACATATCCACTGTCAGACGAGCCAGAAAAGTACCATTTTGCGGTCCCTGTGTGACATATTATGTGTATTATGTTTCCTGTGGCTTCTTCACAATAAAATCAAGCTAAATGTAAATCGTTGCAATGGCTACGAGTGTAAAAGTGGCAAACATAAATAAATAAATGCATTAACAAAAAGGTGTCTGGAGAATCTGAAAGCTTAAAAGTTGAATTCTATCGTACAAAAATGATAATTTAGACAATTGCGTGCCTCCAATTTGCGCCAATGTTTGACTGTCCACATACTTTTGGCCACACAGCGCTCTTTCGACTTTTTCCTTAAAAAGCTGTAATCTCCCTCTCCCCTCGCTTCTCTTGTACGTTTTTTTACGGTTCCGCTCGCTCTCTCATCCGCCTCTTCCTCGGGGAGTAGCGGTCTTGGATGAGGATGTGAAGACTTCTCAGATGTTCTGTAGTTCAGTGTTGCGGGGGGCTACCCCCCCATCCCGCCTCCACCGAGCCAATTACTTTGGTACCAGAGAGACGAAACACGCGCATGTGAGTAAACTTTAACCTGCCTGTCTGTTGTGAATACACACAAACGCATAATGTACATTTTACTCTGGCTGACTCACAGGCTTGGATATGTGTGTGTGTAAGTTTGTGTGTGTGTGTGTGTGTGTGTGCCGTTTTCTCTCAGATGATGATGCGTGTGTCACAGAAGTGATAGGCACGAGCAGCACCTTGTCTGTGATGAGCTGAGAGCGAGAGGAGGCGAGATAGAGTCGCGAGGTGCCTCTGCTGAAGCGCAGCGAGCGTTCAAAGGAGGTAGACCTCGTCGAGTCGACTTAACGCGACACGTGAACGCAGACAGAAGTTGAGAGGTGCCAACTCAAAGATGAGTTCTCTGAGAGAGACGAGACGAGGCCCTCGCAGGGAGACAGAAACCCAGAGGAATGTGCCGGAAACCCGGGGGAGAGACGATATCTTCCATCGGCAGCTTTGGATTGTCTGAGAAACGTTGGCATGTTTTCATTTAATGTCTGTCTCAGAGTAGATGCCGTGTGATTCATGTTGAATACTACAGAGATATGGGAGGGGATGAGGGGAAAAAAAAGTTTGAAGGTGTAAAAAAAAAGATGTACTTTTGAAAGATGGAAGCAAGGCGCAAAATGTCTTCAACCCACTTGTTTTGGTCGATGCTATGTAGTTTGGGCTGGAAGGACGGGGATGGGACACTCTGCTGTGATGCATGCATGTCAAAGTGTCCTTGGGCAAGAACTGCTCCTGATGTGCTCGTCGGCACCTTGCATGGCAGCCACCGCCATCATGTATGTATAAATCACTGTGAGTTGCTTTGGACAAAAGCGTCTGTTTACAAAAGCGTCGTTTAGCCCTGAACTGGCAGTGTGTATCCAAATCCAGATATTCCAGCATTTCTTTCTCTTTCTGTTAACATAAGAAAATGATTGTGCTTTTTGCACAGCATCACAAAAGCTCTTAAAAACGTATCACTGTATAAAGCTGTATGGTGAGTGTTGTAGGAAACTGCTGGCTGGTTACACATCCAGCAGACTTGGAGCAACAATAGCATTCATTTTGATTTGTGTATTGGGTCTCCGCCAACTCCAGAGGAAGTACTTGCTTATGAGCCAGTTTGTCATGGTTACCTATACTTATAAATAGTTCTACTGTATAAAGTAAGGAATAGTTATGCGGTTGCTTGAGGGGGAAAAGAAGGTAATTAGGGGCAGCTTTGTCTAGAGAGGTTATGATTGCTCCCAATACGCCCTCACTTTATCTTGTGTCACCAATTTGCTCTATTTTTACCAGTATGAAATTGAAAGTATGGAGATATGTTTTATGAAAAAACTGCAGAAAAACAAATGTTAGAAAAACAACCTGACAATATGAGAACCGTCACGTTTGATGTGATGATGGCAGTTGAGTACCGTAAGCAAATGCAAACGTGTGCAGCCAGACTGGTGTGGTCAATATACTGTCAGAGATACGGAGCACAGCACTGGTGACCCTGAACACATCGTTATACTGTCACTGGTAGGACTCAGGTACTTCTCATAGCAGCACAACAGTATCTCAACTCTGCTGCTTCAAACAGACCTCTGTGCTGTACTGTGCAGTCTGCCCACTGCAAGCATCACCTCAGTCCATCCACCACCCTGGATGGACCACAGATTGCTTTAAGGGTTACGGGGCCCTCTGTTGATCCACAGCTGACCTCGTGTTCCCCCCCATCGGCGGCCCTGCTGGCAGCCACCGGGACATCTGTCTCATCAGCTCTTGTTTGTGTCCCTCCCTGTCTGATTCTCACACTTTTTTCATCCGTCACATTGGGTTCTTGTCTTTGTCCTGTTCCTTTCTCTTTGTCATGCTCCGTCAGTCCTGACAGTCTCTCTCCTCGCTCTAATTTTCTCCTCTCTCCGTTTTCAGCTGAGGCCAGAGATACCTGCACTTCTCTGACATTTCCTTTCATGATCTATAGGAGGTCAATCCAAACCCTCAGCTTTTGAATATATTAGGTTGCAAATCAAATACACCAATCAACCTTTTGGCACACATCACGGTTCTATGCCTATCTGTCCTTGCCAGATCTTTTTTTAATCTTGATTAAGATCAAAATGTTTCAGTGGAAGAGAATGTACCCGCTCTGCTGTGTGTGTGTGCTTTGGCTAACAGTCTGATCATGAACATGCTGTGATTATTGAATGTGTAGCGACTTAGTGAACTGTATTTCTGACTTTGGTTTGAGATAAACTTGGTATGACTTTGCAGATGTAACAGCAGCTCTCAGTCACCGAGCTCTGTCAACTGGCTGAGAGTAAAGCCATCCCCCCTGTAGAAAAACCTATGGGGTGGACCGAACATTAGAAACAACTAAATACAGACATTAATTAATTTTATTATATTTATTCAGTGTACAGGGACAAGTATGTAGCATAAACTGATGTTGCACAATGCAGCTTTTATAACCTGATCTAATTCGATATGCCTATTGATAGGACTTACACTGAATACACAAAAAGACAATACAAACTCCACAAAATACTCACAAGATACAGACAGAACAATATAAAACACAAACTGCAATACAGATTATTCAATACCCTTAAAACAAGATACACCGGATCACTCATGACCGATCCCTCTTCAAAAGTTTAAAATGATCCCAGTCAGGATCAAGAATGTGATGATCCTCAAGCAGAAAAAGCTCTCTGTTCAAATGAGGATTCACGTAAAGGCATCTTACAATTTTCAATGGGTGCTCGCACAGAATAAGTGCGCGCAGCAATGCACATGTTCTCATTCCCAATGCAGCAGTTTTGGACTTCAAACTATGACTCCACTTACGCCTACAATGTCAGTTCTGCATGTCAAGGACATGGACAGTTAGCAACAACAATTACTATGCAATGTCCAGTTAGACTTTTAAAATAAAGAAGCCACAGTCAAGTTAGCAATGACACCATTGTTTCACATCTTTGCACGCTTTGAACAAAACAGGCTACTGTAATTACTGTTCAAACAGAGGAAAACTTTAACTTCTCATGCTCTTTATGCTCCTGCAATAAAGGGGAACTTCAGGAAATGCTGCTAACGAACTAAAAATGTGGGGTCACTGACGAGGCTTCTGTATCTGATGCACTGGGAGTGACGACAGGCCGTGCCTATGTGTTAATTCTGGGTTTAAATGCTCTGTCTAGCTCGTCCTTTGTGTTAATAGACTTCCTCACTCCATCATCGACCACCACAGGTCTGTCAGGGTCGGAGGAAACATACTGTACTCTTTACAGACAGGCTGATAGAAAGTCACCCAGGGGAGGCCTTGATCATTCGAACGAAAATTGGATTAGGACAAACTAATAAAAATGTCTTTGGCCTCGGTCCCACTCAGCACCAAACTTCTTTATAGAGAGGAGGGAATCCCCGGAGAGTTTTAATTCCAAATTGAGATATCCGCCATTGTTAATATCCGGCATAAGAAAACTGATTGATAGCATAAATTATGCTTGTATGTCTTATGACAGAAGGTAGTTAAGTCCTTGGTTTGGAGATTGATAAGAGTAACTGGCTCGGTCGGTATTAGACATAAATTAGCATTAAATACTGGTGGAATGACAAGATGAACTTCAGGTAATGATTTAATAAAACCAAAATTGAAATACGGACTTCATAGTGTTTTGGAAAATCCTGCAGCCACACAAAAGAAAAAGCGAGGACTAATCCATTGTTCCACAGTGTCCTTATACACATTTCATGTATGGCATGGCTTGTAGTGTTCTCAAGAAAAACTTTTTTTTTTCTTTAACATCTATATATATTTGAGTCAGAAACTGAAAAAGACATAAAAGTATTTTCAATATGAAATCTCTTACATCCTATGTTCCTTTTGCTATTAATACATTTGAACAGCCGTCAAATTAAAAGAATTCCTGTTGTAGACGAGACAAGATGAATCACACAGGAAGAAGCGGCATCGTACATTTGAACTCTCACACTTTGCCAGAGGCGTGTACCTGTTCCTCCTGTAAATCACAGAGTCTACATATCCGAGACGTCCTCATGTCAAGGCTGCGTTTGTGCCGAGGTATTCAAATGAACGTCTCACAGCAGGGCTCGCAAACAACTGCGTTAGTTTTGTCACAAGTAGGACACCCTGAAGTTTTCATCGACGCTTCACATACTTCATTCATTTTGTCAACAATCAAGGAAGGTGAAGGACCAGAAAGGACATTAAAAGACATCAGACATCACCGCCCCCCACCTCCAAATACAACCCCTTGTCACCACATGAGGTGGTGTAGTGATGACCTTCATCCAGGTAATGAGACCTTTACAATGAGCTTCTGAAGTTCTTTTTGTATTCCAACAATTTATGGGATATAGGATTATTTATATATTCTTTAGTCCAAGTACTTTTTGTCACTCATAGAGAGGAGAAATGTATGTGTTGGAAGCTAGTTAACTATCTATATTATGTAGCTAATGCCAGGTCTGTCAAAGAATTATGTTAGCTACTTAACGAGAACTCATGTTTATTTTAAAAAGTACAATCTTTTCCTAACCAGGTAGTCATAATTTGTCACACTATGTGAACAGTTTGCTAGCAAGCTTTACTTTGAAAGTCTAACTGGATGTTGCGTGTTATAAATTGTTACTGACTTGACCGCAGACCGCTGACCAAGCTGGTGTATGTGACGGATTGGGAGTGAGATTGTGTTGCTAGTTCATTTGGATAGTTTGTGCACAACAAAATATAAAAGTGACAAATTTGGTGGTTTGTAGAAAGTAACTTACTGCACCTGGTGATTGGCCAACAGCCAGGTCTTTCCATCAATGTAAAGTTGCCGGGCAACAAACAGAGACATGACAAAGAAGTGCTGGGTGAATGGATGTGCTTCGGGAAATGGTTATAATTAAACGCTATTTATTCGAAGGGATAGATTAGATTGTTCTTGCTTGATTGCATGTGTTGTGGCCCATAAGTCTAACTAAACACCTTTATTCTTTGACTTTCTTCATTAATTGTTTTCCATGCCGGCAGCACGGCTCCAGAGAAGGCAATTTAACTCTGTCTGACAGACGGCTTTGGCTCCGGACTTCAGCAATCAAACTAATATGAAAACTATTTAATGGCTTGGCATATCATTTGTTATGCTGTTTGTTGTTTGACATTCATACTCAGGGGATGAAACCTTCTCACTAGTAGTCCTTTGACCTTTACCCACTAAATTACATCCTCACAGAACTGCATTGTTGTGAACTTTTAAGTGCTGTCCACTCAAAAAAACAATAGCAATAAATATATATTGTTTTAAAAATCATTCCAACTGAAGTGGATGGCGGATGACTATCAGAGCGATTTGACAAATGATGGAAACGCTGACAGCCACTCAGGATCAGCTTGATTTTAGGGACATCTCGCCACATAATAATACTGCACGAGTTCTCGTAACGTTGGTCTCTACTGTAGCCAGCCTCATTTATGGTTTAGGGTTAGGGTTGATGGCACTTCTCATTTTAGATGATGTGATCTAAAAATGCAGTGTGGGTAATTAAACAAAAAAAAAAAAAAAAGTTAAATGCTAATAGAACAAATATTAGGCTGCAAATTACAATTAAAAACTCTGAAGATCGCTTCATCTTTACTGATTTATTCTTCCTTTTGACAGTCGCCAGAACAAATAAAGTTGGCTCATACAAAATTGTGAGTAGAATTTGTCTTCAAAAGACGACAGCTCTCCTCACATGGCTCCCCTGACTCCTGTCATCTTTGAGCATTTTGTAAACCCATACCCCTCTGGTTTTCTTTTTGTCTCTTTACGTATGTACAGCATTAACAGGTAATCTGTATCCGTTTCCCAAAGCTGCTGACACAGCTGGTGCGAATAGCTTGTGCTTGCCGCCGCTGTCCACAGAATCTTATCTTTTGGTGCTCACATCGTTATCATGATTGTCTTTCATGAAGTTTGCTAGAGTTTTATGATGAGTTTTTGTTTGTACATTTTTTTTTAATTTTGACCATGAGACCAAATTGCTTATGCCATTTTGAATTTAGCACCTACCAGCGGCGGTTTCTCCTTCCTGCACTTGCGTGGAATCACCAGTGCTTTACATATCTCCTTCACTAACACACATAATCAACACCTGATTTCATCACCCAGTGCGCGGTGGTTTTCTGCTTTGTTGCATCCTCTGTTCCCTTGAAAGTGCATTTCATCGTGTTGGAGTCGATTTGTTAAAAGGAGGCTATGCATGTAAATGTGACTTGACTGGACTTGACAGGGAAGGCACTGCGTTGCATGTTTACACCCATCGCTGGAAGGGGATTGAGTCTTACTCTATACAGTTAATCAGCCCTACATCATGTGTCAGGAAACTCACATGTCAAGGAGGAGATGGGCGATGATGAAAGATGGTGACAGAGGTTGGATTCATACATGGGTAGACTGACAAATATGAGCAGTGGGAAGCGTGCAGCGGCAGTGGAGGCGGCGCCCGGTCTATAGCATAAGCCCTGGAGGGGATTGTGTCCCGTGTGGCAGGAGCGCAAGGCTCTTACTAAACCCAAGGCGTTCACCCCGTAAGGGACTTAAATGTGCCACCAAAAGAAAGTAAAGTGCTCCTGTAATAGATGGCCAATGTCACGATGGTCTATTGTGTTTGCCCGGCGGGCGATAGCTACAGTGATGGGGTCAAATAAGATGGGAATAGGCAGTCCAATTCCCCCTCTGAGTGAGGTAGCGAGTGTGACTGTTTGTGTATGTGAAGCTGACTGACCTCTACAGCTCATCGTGTTTTCTATTGGCCATGAGGAGGCTGTTTTCTGTGTTTGTGTGACTGTGTGTGTGTGTGTGTGTGTGTGTGTGTGTGTGTGTGTGTGTGTGTGGTGTTGAATACAGCCTTAAAGACTGTGACTACAACCTTCTAGGAAGAGGTGAAATCAGCCCACGAGCGAAAGCTTAGACACCAGCAGGATGGAAAACAGCAGTTTGGAGCTTTCAATAGTTCGGATGTTGTTTTGAACGACATGATCTCCATCGGCTCAGCTCGTTACCCGAGTCCTACAACCAGGGAAACTTGCCTTTACGTGTGGATGCTTAAAAAGTAAAAAAGTTTGTCACAGCTGAATGCTTCAGTCATCCGGACCCTGGAGGTCCAATCAGCCTGCTGTGCAACTGTGTTTCCCTCCTGACGGCTCTATGCGCCGCCTGACAAGTGCAAAACTGTCAATAAGCTGGTTAGAGCTTTTCGAAGCCTCTCTCTCCTTTTATCCGAAAGACTAGAAGAGTAAACTTTTAAAAAGCTATTCGGATTTTTTCCGCTGCATGTAAGCATTCTTGGTTTGGTTTGGGTTTGAAGACAGCACTTGGATTGGCAGTGGACTGTAAACTTGCTCGGATCTCACCAGCACTCCCTCTGTGTCTTGGACAATACAAGAGAATCCACGCTGCAAAAAGTGCAGTGACTATTTTAAACAATTTGAAATCTAATGTAGCATCTTTAAATTTTGTCTTGCATCAGTTGTCTGATCGTAACAGATGAGCAGAGCTGACAGATCAGTGCGGGAGGTGTTGATAAGTCTGTACATCTGATCACAGAGATTAAGTGTGTGGGAGGGCCATGACTGCGTTTAGAGTTTTCACTTTGCCATTTTACAGGAGATTTTAAGTCTCCCTTATTTTTAAGAGGTACAGTCTAATGTCCTAACGTTAGCTGCTAAATTAGGCTGTTGCTACCATAGCGGCTCATGGGCTCAGGGGCTGTGCCAAGGATGTCTTGTTAAAACGTGGATACAGTGTTGAAGGAGGAGCGTCATTCATCAGAATCAGAATTTCCTTTATTAGTCCCGCAGACAGCGGAATTTGTGCATCACAGCAGACAAAGAATGGTTCAATATAACAATAAACAATAAGAAAAACAATATGATAGAAAGGTAAGAAGAAGAGCATATATACTATGTATAAACAGTCTGGGCAGTGTATTGTTATTATTGAATAATGAATATGAGTATGAACGTTGCTCTGTGTGGCATGAAAGCCTCAAACTCTGATTGTCATTTTTGTTGTGGTTGAGATGCTGGAAATCCACTGTTTTATAGGTGCTTTTTTCACAATGTAAGCTTATGGGGAAAAAAGTCTTTTTGGGCCCAAATGCATCACATGCATTGTAATAACACGGTTTGGCTACTAAAAGTTGGCATCGAAGCTCGGTGCTCTTCCTGGGGACTTGGGCCGTGTGCTTTTTGCTATTCGGTTAGAAAACACCTCGAACTATCATAACGAAAGTAAACAAAAAAAACAAGCCTATTGCTGGTACTCACTGCTGTCAAGCTATCATGTTAGCATTTAGAAATGTTGCCAGCTCGTTCTCTGCCGTTCTTGTTCTACTGGCTCGCCTAGCCATGTGGAAGACTCTAGTCACGTACCAAAGTGCCACATAAACAGACAAGTGGCCTGTCCAATCATCTCATATGGACTAAATGAGACGATTGACTGGGATTATTAGAGGTGTGCATCAGCCACAGATACTTGATTTTTTCATTAATTTGTCAAAGCATTTGATTTACTGATTGCTATCATGATGTTAAGAAATCGTCAACAAATAGAACAGAAAACGCTTGTAGAATAACTTTACCAACCCCAGCTTTAAAGCTGACATTTCTTACAGAGTGTAATTTTTTTTGCTATCGTTGGCACCGCGACAGTTGCTGAAGGCAGACACCAACTGCAGAGGCATGACCCGCAGCAAGCACCCCCTCCCGGCGAGGCAGACCGTAACTTCTGTCAAAACAGCAGTGGAGCTTCAGCCCCAGCTGAGAGTGTCAGCTGGCCTCGTCTGAACAGTGCCAGACTGGCAGCTGAAGGTCAACCTAGAAAAGACTACACAAATTCCCAGAAAGCAACGCTGACCGCACCTAATTCAGACATTGTGCTGATGACAGAAAACATCAAGAGAGGCGGTTATGCTGGCTTCATGGAAAGGAAAGGGGGGATGCAAACCGCCCGTGTTTAAACCCCACAGATAAGGAGTATGCCATATTCGTCATTTGATCTTTATGTTCTGGCATTATGTGGCTGATATATTTGTGGTGTATCAGAGGCATGGAGATAGTGCCAGCAGTAAGCCCTGATCAACAGGCACGCCCTGATTGCTTGCCTTTCCCCGCTAATCTTTCATCTTCCCATGCGAGCAACTAATCCTTTTATGTGTACTGTTGTGAGACTGAGATGGGGCCGTGTGCCTTCATGTGAGCTACTTTGTGTCGCTGCATGTGTGGATCGCCATCTCCTCCGCTGATCTGATAAAAGCATCAGGAGCGTGTTGAGATACACGCCACATCCGCGCATTTACATTCACCTCACGTGGTTTTATCACTCATCGCTGCAGTCGCCACAGATGCTGCTCATCAATGTAAAAAGTGCTGAAAAAAGGTGTGATTTTTTTACAAATATTTAAAGTCGCCCTGCAGTCAAAACTGTGTTTTTTCTTCCTTTCCTTCAGCTGATCTTTTTGAGCTTCACTGTGCGGAATGATTGATGTATGTGTAGAATTTGACAACAAAAGTGCTCGGTGAAAATCTGACTTTAAGAAGAATTTGGCATCACAAATTGTTTTGAAGCCAACACGGTCCAACATTCAGCTAACACTCAGAACGGACTTTATAGTGAAGTGGGAGACAGTCTTGTGCACAGCAGTTACAACTTTAAGATTTGTATATAGTGGAATTTTGATGAAGAAAAAGAAATATGGGCCAAATTAGGACTTTGAATGCAATATTTATACTACTTGTATACTCCTTTTTCCTCTAAACTCACGTCAGAAACACATTAGAGAGTTCTTATGTATGTCTCTTATGGAGGTGATCTTTACTAAAAAAGAAGGAGGAATCTCAGTTCAAAGATGCAATAATAAATCAGTTTAAATTAGCAATGGTGTGTTTTGTGAAAGAAGCCCTTTGTCTAAATATGAAGCAAGGAATCTCTGTCTGTCTGTCTGTCTGTCTGTTATTTGCATATCTCCAGAGTCGTTCATCAGATCAGCTGGTTTGTAGGTTTCCAGCTGAGGACACAAGGAACTGCTGTGGTTGTGACAATGGTGCAATTTGGAGCTGCAACACATTCAGGATGAATACATTTTTATTAAACAGTGTGTAGCAGTGGGGGGACATGGCTTCAGTGCTTGGGCTTTCATGGCTCTGCAGACTGAAGCTGGGCTCACACTTGGTACCTCATGCCTGAGTGGTGCAACAGCTCCCTGTAGTAACATGTTACAGTGAGGAAAACAACAAAAGCAGTCGAGTGTTGATGAGTGAGGAGACGGGGTCAACATAGGTGTTCTTTTCTTTAGCGAGAACTGGAGGTGAAATTCAGAAGTTTCTAAGCTAAAGTTAGCCTCAAGGGTTAGGAGGTCTACTATTGCTTGGCAGCATATTCAGCTGGTTGTTGTGTTTTCTGCACAGAGCCCAAATCGTCTTATAAGAGCAACACTCACCACAGTCTGATCACCCTGCTGCCATCTGGGTGATCTGCTGTGGTCCCTCGACCACAGCATTGATCCTGGAGGACCGACCGCTGTAAGGCTGCTTTCATAGAACCGTCCTTCTTTCTGGGTTCTGCGTCATCGTGTGCTTGTTAGGGTTCGGTGGGGGAGTAGAGACCAATGATGCAGCTAGACCAACTTTTTTAAAGTGTCTGGAATTGGGTAGTCTTTCGCATGAACAAGACTGCGTAGGATTCGTTCTGTTCCTCTGTCTTTATTCTGGTGTGGACCGGTCTTGTGCACAGCAGTTGCAACTTTAAGATTTGTATAAAGTGGAATTTTGATGAAGAAAAAGAAATATGGGCCAAATTAGGACTTTGAATGCAATATTTATACTACTTGTATACTCCTTTTTCCTCTAAACTCACGTCAGAAACACATTAGAGAGTTCTTATGTATGTCTCTTATGGAGGTGATCTTTAAAAAGAAGGAATCTCAGTTCAAAGATACAATAATAAATCAGTTTAAATTAGCATGGTGTGTTTTGTGAAAGAAGCCCTTTGTCTAAATATGAAGCAAGGAATCTCTGTCTGTCTGTCTGTCTGTCTGTTATTTGCATATCTCCAGAGTCGTTCATCAGATCAGCTGGTTTGTAGGTTT
>CAEMYA010000486.1:147156-165374 GCA_903131615.1 Diplodus sargus | reverse complement strand
TTTTTTTTTTTTACATGTAACTTACAGTGCCAAGAGAGACATAGTCTAGAAGTCAGGAGTCAGTAAAACAATAATAAAAACAATAATTTAATGGTGGTACCCAAAACGTTAAAACATTACAACTTCAATGCACATATATAATAAGTCTAGTAATAACAAGCCAACTAATAGTAACAGCAGTAGACATTTGAAATACATCAATAACTGATATCATTGTTTAACAGATAAAATCATAGTTGTGCTTGATTTACTAAGCCCATTACTGAGTGTATTTATGTTTGTGACTATGGTGAGCACTTGTCTGTGTGTATGTATCTGTGAGGCTCTGTGTGTGTTGATGACTTTCTTCCAGGTGTTTTCAGCTCTCAGTCTTTTCCTTGGAGGTGCGTCTTCCTCAGCATCTGAGCACGAACTCTCTGTCCTCTTCACTTTCGCCAACTTCAAAATACACACACAAACCAAATGTGCATGAATGAGTTACGTCTTTTGTGTAATTTATATACAAACTGTTTTAAATTAAAATACAGACAGTTTTAGGAAAAGTCATGTAACAGCGTATTGCATTTTTTCATTCATCAAAATTATTGCACAAGACGGTCAAAATGACTGTCTTGGCTGTTCTAGTGTTTTGCCCCACGAAAATCACGTTAGTTATCTCACCAAACATGACGACAAAATCAATGCATAGTTGCTAACGAAGGCAGTGTTTGTGCTTAGATTCATCATCGTCGTCAGAAACAAAACCATGGCAGATTTCAATCAACAAGTTTGCTTCCGTCCAAAGCTAGACCTAGCATAAAGAAAAGTATAGCATCCTCAGAAACGATACATTACACCTCACCATTACTTCAAGATCGAGATAAAACTGTTTGGCGTATAAGTGATACACATACTTGAATAATGAATGACCAGTGTTTTGAGGACAATTTACCTGTTGCTCGACGAGGAGTTCTTGATCGTTGTGACTTTCCATCTTGAGGAGATGAGACATAATGCCGAGAGGTTCTTACGGAGTGGTAGAACAGTAGAAGAAGAGGTGGGTGGAGTTACGAGGCTTCTCCGACAGTTGAAGTGTCCAATGGAGTTAAGAGAATTGTTCTCAAGCTATTTTCAACGCTTTAGATTGGTTTATAAAGTGAAAAAATAACAGACCGACGTGGGAACCGAGCAATAGTATCGATTTGTGAAAAAAAATGACATTGGCCAAATTTGGACATAGGAGGTTTCGGCCCGACAGCGACGATATCATACATGTAAATGCTCGCAGCACAATTGCTTTCTAACATGAAAATGGATATGCTGAAAATTTGGGTTGAGTCGACGGGTGCAGATGTAATTGTCATTTCTGAGACCTGGCTTTCTAAATCTGTTTTGGACAAAGATGTCTGATCGTCCTAAAAAGGCCGGTGGAGTGGCAATTTATGTCAGATCCAGTCTTGCCAAATCTTAGCTTAAAGCATTACTTTGTCTGTGTCATGACTGTAGTTCTTTCATTGTGTTCTTGTCTGGTTTTGTCTTGAGGTTTCTTGTATTTGATTTCCATGTCTTTGTATCTTGTCTTGTGTCTTTTGTTTTTCCATGCCCTCATGTGTCCTTTAAGTTTTCCTGTTCTTCCCTCTGGCTTGCTCTGTCTATTGTGGTGTTCACTTCATATTCTCATGTGCTCCTCCCCTTCGTTATCGCACCTGTTGGTCCACCTCACCTGTTCCTCGTCTTGTCATGAGCGTCTGTGTATTTAGTCTCTGTGTTCCCTTCACTCCTTGTCTGGTCATTGTATTTGTCAGCCTCTGTCTGCGTCCATGCTCCCGTTCATACATCTGCTTCTGTCTGTTCATTGTTCCCCATGGTATGTGTTTTTGGACTTTGAGTTTTGCCTTTTTCAGTTGTACTTTGTCTTGCTCTTTTGTTTCTACTTTGTCTCGCTCTTGTGTTGCTACTTTGGTTTTGGTCCTCAGACACATTTTCCTTTGTGATCTTTGGTTTTGTTTGTTACTATCCAGCTTGGAATAATAAAGCTTGCCTTTTGTTTTTTCATGGATTTTGCCTCATGTCCCGTTTAACTGCGTTTGGGTCCACCTTCCCCTTTCCATAGTCTTCCCTTTAACCCCTGCCTGACAGTCTGGTGATCAACACCTAACTATTGTTGGTTGCTATAGGCCCCTCTCTGTCACTGCAGAGACATTATCATCTTTAATGCAGCTGTTATCTAAACTGAAATTCAAAGAAATTGTTCTGGTGGGTGATTTTAACTGGGACTGGTCTTCACCAGTGTCTGATCCTTTTAAGGCCCAGTGCTTGGCTCTTAACCTTACCCAAATCCCAAAAGTCTTAACCCCCTAATGCCCAACCAAATCTTCTCTTATTGATCTTTTAATTACCAACATGCCACATAAGTATTTTGCTACAGCAGTTTTTGCCAATGATCTGAGTGACCATTGTGTAATCGGTGCTGTTAGGGACACTAAAATCCCTCACCGTAAGCCTCATATTGTTCTTAAAAGAAGCTTTAAGCACTTTGTTGAACAAGCTTTTCTTCATGATCTTTCTCATTTTGACTGGGATCGTATTTTACTAATTGATGATTTAAATCTTGCATGGGAATATTTTTATGACAGTTTTAGTTATTTTATGGACAAGCATGCTCCTCTTCGTCGGTTCAGGGTGAAGGGACGAGAGAGCACCTGGTTCACTGCTGAACTGACAGATCTCTTACACAAGAGAAATCAGCTCTGGGCCAATGCAAGGAAGTCAGGGCTTGAGGCTGACAGGTTACTTTTTCGGCAAGCACGTAACAGCTGCACTAGCGCTATTAGGGAAGCTAAACGAGAGTACTATTTATCACAGACAACATAAACGACCCTAGGAAATTTTGGCATACCATAAAATCTCTTTCAGCCAATACCTGCTCTTCAGAGCTTCCTCCCAATACTGTTGTTGACTCCACCCCTATATCAGACAAATCTGAGATGCTAAACTGTTTTAACAAACATTTTATAGCCTCTAGCTCCTTGTTTGATCCCTCTTGTGATGGAAACTCACCCACTCTGTAGCTCGTCAGCCCAGCCACGGGTACCCAAGATTTCTCTTTCTCTTTCACCCCCTTCTCTGTTAAAGAGGTTCTTACAGCCTTAAAAGACCTAGACCCTCGGAAATCAGCAGGTCCTGATAATCTTCCACCTTAATTCTTACGTTTGGCTGCACACATTATAGCTCAGCTGGTATCTCACATCTTTAATCTTTCTATCCAGAGCAACGTTATTCCTGATGTGTGGAAAACCGCGCAGGTCCTCTCCTGAAACGGGGTGACCACACTTTATTGAATAATTATAGACCCATTTCCAAGCTCTCTATTTTAGCAAAAGTTCTTGAAAGGCTGGTGAATGATCAGGTCAAGAGTTACAATATTTTATCTCCTTTTCAATCTGGTTTTAGGAAGCAGCATAGTACTGCAACTGCTGCCATTAAGGTGACAAAATGATATGTTGGAAGCCATGGATGCCAAGAAATATCGTGCTTCTCTTTTTATCAATCTTTCAAAGGCATTTGACACAGTCGATCACAGCATTTTATGTCAGCGACTGTACAGCATTGGAATGTCAGACCATGCAGTTGTCTGGTTTTCTAACTACCTTTCCAACCATAAGCAGTGTGTGCAGTCCAATGGTCTTTGCTCCGGGTTCCTAAACACTGTAAACGGTGTGCCGCAAGGTTCTGTCTTAGGACCCACTCTCTTTACTATCTACATGAATGAGGTGGGCCAAAATATTAATGCATCTGTACATATTTATGCTGATGACACCGTTGTCTATTGTTGTGGGTCTTCTGTTGCCCAGGTGTCCACAGATCTGCAGTCTGCATTTGACGCCATTCAGGCGCAATTGTCTCAACTCAGGCTAGTTCTAAATGCAGGTAAAACTTAGTTTATTTTCTTTTCAAAAAAAGAAGGTGCCTGCTGTTCTTCCCTTTATTATGTCTGCTCAACAGGGGCGGGGCACGCCCCTGGCCCAGACCACAGAGGGACCCGGATAGGAGGTAGGACTTGAGGAAGCCGGGCCTCTACCACGGCTCAGGGAAGCTGGAGAGGGGGCGGGCTATCCCATGGCTTGTGCCCAGATGAGCCCGGGATGTGGGCACAATCTGTGTAATATCACCTGTCATGCAGATTCATACAGGGGTTGTATAGGTTGCCCCAGTCAGGATTGAGTCATGGTTGCTAAAAACTTTACAAGACCGACCGACTTTAGTGAGGTAGTAGGTATAAAATATTGAATAAAATGTTGTGCTGCATGACTGTTTTTTTTTTTTCACTCTCACATTTAACTTTATGACGCGCAAATTTACAAGTGGATCGCCGATATTGTCTCCAAGTGTATTTTGGGTAGATGTCAACCACCCAGCAGTAACTTCTACGTTAAGTGACGTTTGCACCGCCCGCCTTTTATTTTTGACTCTTCCCATCACTGTTGCAACCTCTGAGTGCTCATTCTCCAAGTTAAAACTCATTAAAAACCACTTGAGGAGCACAGTGGGACAGGAGAGACTGAGTGGGCTTGCCATGTTGTCCATAGAGAATGAGAGAGCAAAGAAAATGGACATACAGAGCATCATGGACGAGTTCACAGAGCGTAAGGCTCATCGTATGCCCTTCAAATAGTGGTGAGTAGGCCTATAGTAGGCTACTTCATATTGAAATTGTGTTTGTGAACATGTGGGCCGCTGTGTTAGTTTTACTAAACTTTATAGCTACTGATACAGGCTCTGAGTTGAAATAGTTAAAGTGGGTGTCAAAATGATGTGGTTGCTATCGGAGGTGCTGAACTGCTTTGAATTTGTGTGTTTTATTATTAGTGTTCATGTAGCCTAATGTTTTTGTTGTTCTCTTGGTTTGTTATACTTCATGTCCGCTTGATGGACTTCCAAATGACATAGTCGCTCTCCGTGGTGCCGAAGCTTGTAAGCCCCGCTGTTGCGGGCATGTGTTTGTTGTAAAATGATGTTATCATGAGCTTTATTATTTGGGTTTAAAGGGCCAGGTCATTTGCCCCGCCCCCGGCCCGGCTCTGATTTGTTCCTCTAGTGCTGCTCAGGGTACCCCCATTGAGTCTGTGGCCACTTACAAATATCTAGGCATCACAGTGGATGATATCCTTTCTTTTAAATATCATGTTGACCAGTTACTGAAGAAACTGAAGTTAAAGCTGGGTTTTTTCTTCAGAAATAGAGCCTGTTTCTCTTTTAAAGCCAGAAAACGTATTGTTGCGGCCACTTGCCACTCCTGGATTATGGTGATGTTGTATGTATGAATGCCCCTGCTCACTCCCTGCAACTGCTGGATGTCGTGTATCACGGGGCCTTGAGACTCATAACTGGTTGTAAACCCCTCACACATCACTGTACATTGTACTCCCTCACAAACTGGTCTTCACTTTCCATGCGCAGAACCACTCACTGGTATCTATTTATCTATAAATCCATCATTGGACTGCTCCCCTCCTATTTGTCCACATATTTGACATGGAAACAGTCCGATAGCAGCCTCCGGTCCCTGGACTTCATCTCGTTTGCCATCCCGTCAGTCCGTATTGAACTTGGCAAGAAGGTGTTCTCCTACGCTGCGCCTGCAACCTGTAACATGCTCCAATAGAGTTGAAGTTGGCCATCTTTATTTCTTTAGGGGACTTCAAATTGCTTGTAGGAAGGCTGATGAGACAGTCTGTGGGGGTCTGCACATGTACTTAACCAGTCCTATTCTTCTTTACACTTTGTACTTTGCACTATACTACTTTAATGTTTGTATTCTGTGTTGTGTCTCCTGTATGTTCAGTTAGTCTGTAACTTTGTGTTTTGCTGCTGCCTACCTGGAACAGGTCTCTCTTGTAAATGAGACCCTGGGTCTCAATGAGATTTTACCTGTATAAATAAAGGTTAATAAAAAAATAAAAACAAAATAAAAATAAAAAATCTGGCAAAAGATACAGAAGTATCCACTGCCGTATCACCAGACTGCAGAGCAGCTTCATTCCTCAGGATGTGAGACTCTCCACTGTATAAAATAGTTTGTTTTTCCCTTTTATATAAAGGGATTCAACTCAGTTTGAGTGTTAGAAAATGGCACATAAATTAACCTTTACTATACAATGTTACAGACGTTCACTTAGGGGTAAATATAAAACTTTCACCGCCACCGTGCCACTGCTTAGTGTGAAGAAAGCAGCATCTGAACACACACTGCTCATCAAACTCAGATCACACGCAAAATGAGGCAGTGCTGATCGAATATGAATCACTGCATAGCCTTTCTATGCTACATTTGTTGGTGCAAATTTTTATGAATCATATTTCAGTGAACTGTTCAGCGCTTAACAACAGGATGTTCATGATGAGACAGGTGCTTCGGGTTCTTTCCAACTTTCTTGGATGTGTTGTTCAGGGGTGGATTATTGAAGTGGAGCCTTAATTCTAATTTAATGCTGGATAGTTTGATGAATAATAATCCCGCATATCTTATATTTTAGAACAGCATGTATTGAAGGGGCACTGCACTAGAAGTGACAAAACCAGATAACGTCACTCAATTTTTCCATTCCCCTCAGCTCTATAAAACTTCATGGTGACTGGTTGGTTAACATTGTGAAGAATTTAACAGCTACCGAGCCGGACTTTTCCCTCATGGTGCATTCAGATGAAACACAAAGAGAATATTATTTGCAAGTTTAATTGCAGGACATTTTGCACATTTTTATTCGCGTTATTTCAGAATCAGTATTCTTTTATTGTCCCACAAGCAGGGACATTTGTTTGCCACAGCAGCCAAAGGACAGTAGTACTTTAAAAACAAACAAACAATAACAATAGTAAAAATAATAATATCATATGATTAAAAGGTAAGGTACCTAATAGTATAAACTCATATATACATGTGAACATAATATTGTACAAAATTAACATGTCATTATAAACAGTGTGTCAGTGAATTGTTATTTACAAATAATAAATAGGGGTATTTATAAAAATTGACCAGATAGTGCAAACTAAAAATGAGAAATGACTTGTGTATGCTACTGGTAGCAGTGCTGGTTGTATACTCTGACGCAGCAGGAAGGAAGGACCTGCAATACCTCTCCTTCACACACTTGGGGTGTATCAGTCTGTTGCTGAAGGAGCTGCGCACTGCTGTGAGAGTGTCCTGCAGGGGGTGGGACTCTGCTTCAACAGCAGCGATGACAGCTTGTCCATCATCCTGCTCGCTCCCACCACCTGCACTGGGTCAAGAGGGCATCCCAGGATGGAGCTGGCCTTCTTGATAAGTTTATCCAGTTTCTTCTTTCCTGCTGCTGAGATGCTGCTGCTCCAGAAGACTACTCCATAGTAAATTGCTGATGCCATCACAGAGTCATAGAAAGAAGTCAGGAGTGGCCCCTGCACTCCAAAGGACCTGAGCTTCCTCAGCAGATATGTTGCTGCAGTGCGATCAGTCCAGTCCAGTTTCTTGTTTACTGTCTACAAAGTCCTGAATAAGTTCTCTGTAGGCTCTGTCGTCCCAGTCTCTGATGAGGCAGACGATAGCAAAGTTGTCTGTGGGGTGATTGGTGGGAGAAGTCTGCGATGTATAGGGTGAACAGGAAAGGGGCCAGGACTGTTCCCTGTGGGGCCCCTGTGCTGCAGACAACTGTGTCCGACACACAGTCCCGAGTTCTCACATATTGTGGGCGGTTCGTCAGGTAGTCAAGGATCCTTGCAAGTCTGTCTCTGTTGTAAGTGGCAGTTTCTCAATAAGTGTAGTAAATCAGTAAAAAGTGTGACCAGCAAGTAGGCTGTATTAACCGGGTTTAGCAGATTGGTTTGAAGAGATTTTGCTGTGATCTGACAACAATAAATGCATCAAAAGTACAACATCATAATGCTGCTTCGTAAAAACCCTAAATTCATGCCTCGTCAGGTCTGTCGGTTAGACGACAAGCAAACAACTTTTAAGCGTTTGTTCCCTGAATGGAGTTCAGATTGATCAGGGCTATGCTGTGCCGAGACATATCTCCAAAACTTACCAGTTAGTCCTTCCTCGCTCACTTTCCTCCACATGACTTTTGTCCTGTCTTGGTACGTACCATCATACAGCTCAGGGTGTCCACAAATAGCAGTGATTATTATCCTGTCCTCCACTGCTGTTGATGAACGTCAGGAGATCGGCGACATTAACGTCATGATGTTAGGCTTTTTGTGAGGCGGCGTCAAGTGAAATCTACACACATTTCATAGTGTCTGCAGAGCAGGTGTAATGTGAGAAGCACGTTAGAGCGCCTGTTACTACCCATGAAGCGTTCAGGCAGTTGTAAGTGTAGCTCAACCATGTTTTAGCAGCAGCCATAGCCCAGCCTACTCGTATTTTTGTGATCCTGTCCAGGTTATTGACTGTATGCCGGGGTGGATGTCTTCTTCTTTTGGGGGCAGGACTAGATAAGCTTTGGCTTCTCCCGCTTTTTTCCTTTCGGCCATGTGTATTGTATTATTTGAACAATGATGAAATGTGATGATGATGAATTGACATGCCCGAAATAAACAGCATAAATAAATAAATAAATAAATATCACATCCAAGCTGTAAACTCAGTGACTGCAAACAGTTAGAGAAGCAGCAGGAAACTCTGATGCTGCGTTTGGTGACTTTGTGAAAAGTATCATTAAAAGTCAGATTACTGGAGCCATCTAGCACCAAGCACTGCAAAATAATAGATCAAATGAAAATTTGCAGGGACACCTCGCAGAAGCTGCGGGAGGGTTTCATGAGAACGTCGAGTGTTTCATCATCAACTTTTCTCTGAATGTGATTTTCTCTCCTTAGAACAAGTCCCTGCATAGAGCTCCTTAATGTGGCGAAGGGTTAAAAGGTTAATGTCTTTTCTTATTTACGTCTACATTTTGTTCTTATTGCAGCGTGACTTCTGCTGTTGCAGCATGCATACATCAACAAAAGAGGAATGAACAACATTAAAACATATATTACAGTCTTATGGGTTTGCTTTATCCTGTGCTGTCTGATCCAGAAGGCTTCTCTTTGTCCATTGTATTTCCTTCTCCGTCTATGGTGTCCGAGTCATTTTCATGAAGCCTTAATCGAACACTGAAGAGGCCCACAGTTGTTAAGTGTGTCACTGCTGGAAATCTTTTATCACAGCTTTTGACGTTATTGTACATGAATTACATTTCTGACTTTCCAACAAAGTAGAAGCCGAATGGGCACTTCGCTGAAGTGAATTGAATATTAAAGGTTATTCAGCCACTGAATTTCATCTTTTTCTCTGAATGAAGACTAATGGAAGAATCCTCGTTAATCACTGCTTCAGAACTGGCACAGTTTCAACAGGGGGAGCAGTTCGGAGGGAGTGAGTTGAGAGGCGGGAAACTCATCCGCCGCGTACATCTCTAAGAATTAACGGTGCAAATCCAGGATTATTCTCAAAATCTTGACTAACAGATGGTGTACAGATATAAAATATGGAAGCATTTTGTAATGTAAGCCTTCACATCTCAAATAACTGTTCCTGTGGAGATGTCTCAATTGACACCGGCCATCAACATGCACTTATCTAGTTAACTGTCTTAACCTTTCGATGTGATGCTGCCCCAGAGGGAAGTAGCTTGTCAAACTCATGCCAGCATCAGAAATGAGAAGCTGTCCTCATCAGCGTCAACACTGTACAGCTCTATCAATATCATCATAAGCAGAATCACTTTGCACGAGCATGAGCCGTCTAAGAAGAATGTGAAAATGCCAAGATCGAGAAATCCTGGTATTTTTAAACCTGGCCTCGATGCTTACATATCTTGTTGTGTAAATGACTAAAAGGTACAAAAACTCTTGGAATCAGCAGATCGCCTCTGCTGGCAGCTGCAACACACGCTGCAGCGGCTGCAATGTAATCCTTAGGGGCAACTCTAAGCATCACATTTCTGCCTACCAGCTTTGCTTGTTTTTACCATTGGAAGACTCAGGTTGTTATTCTATGCATCTGGCAGCATCATGGGAAGGATCTCTACAGAGAGAGACCAATTTGTTAAAGAGCAATACCCTTTTTGTTTAACCAGAAACAGCTGCAATCTCTCTCTTCAAATCCACCACACTCCATTTACAGAAGCAGTAATTTAATTTGTTTAAACATACTTCATTAAAAATCAGACCAAACAAAATAAAACTCATTCTTTGTCTCTCTACTGTTCCAATAATCACCAACTCTGGTTTGGTTGAAATAAACTTTTAATTAAATAAGTTTCCCTGCTATGAAGGCTATGAAGCTCCTCTTGATATTTTCACATCTAATGCAGTGATTCAAGTCTTTTTTTTTTTTTTTTGAATCAGATGGTTTAAACAGAGTTGATAATCACTGGAACAGTGAAAAAGATTAATTGAAATGGTTTTGTTGAGTTTGAAGTGTCTTTTAAAACGATTGCTGTTTATGGAATCGCAATATAAGGGGCTTTTATTGTGGTAAAATAAAATTATTTGATTCTCAATAACTTCTATCCCTTTAGGGATCCTTTCCATTAAGTTGTCAGACACTATTGAACATGGACTGAGACTGTCAGTGGCAAAAGCAAGCACTTGTAGTTGACGTAACTTTGACAGCTGAAATTGCCCTAATGGAGTAGGTTGAAGCCATTGCAGACCATGTAATATCTCTCGAAGGTGCCATACCGGACCAATACTAAAACAAGTAACTATTATTCCATACAGAAATATGTAAACATAGGGCCCAGGTTTAAAAATACTGGAAATCTGCTATAATCAGCACTCAGATTTAATCACTTCATATTGCTGTCAGAATTCAAAGTTCAATTTTTAGTCAGTCAGCTTTCAGTGACCCAATCACCAGAGTAAATGTTGGCAAAGTATGTGTAGGCAAACCATTGATGCATTGAGTCTTTTAATTTCTTCATGTTGTGACTTTATGTTTCTTGCAATGCTGCTCTTGTTAGGTTTAATCACAAAATACACTTGGTTAATGTTAGAAAAAACATTGCGTTTTGGCTTAAAATACCAGTTTTTGTCACCACAACCACGACGACCAAGGTCTCCTTAAAAAACACCCAGTGGTGTCACACTTATAAATCTTGAAATGCATCCTTATACTGTGGTGTGTGGCCTGAAGCTACACCAGCATCCCCTCCACCTCCCAACATGAAGGTCGGGTAGTAAACATGTAATGTGAATGCCATATGGCATGTCAATATGGTATCTAGCCTATGACACAAATGTATGTAAATCTGAAAGATCACTGGTTTGAAGAAATGTTAACTTCTAACATTTTATACTAGTGACTGGGCTGAACAACTGTATACAGATAATCCTGAGACCTGGACACTGTTAAGATCATGTCTACAGGGATATGAGTAACCAGGTTTCACATGTTTCATGTAAATGCATTGACCGATAAGATCAAAACCAGGATGAGACCACATGTAAACATGCTCAATGCGTTGGAAGCCAATGTGTCAAACTAGGGCCTATCTCCAACCCTGATCAGACTTGAAACAACAGCCCCTGATATTAGAAGCCACACCAAACTTATCCATCAGGCCTCTTGGGATGTGTTTTTTATGAGTAATCTTGTAACTCTCAAGACAACTTGTTTCGTGTCAGTGTGTATTTATCCAGTTGCAGTAGCTTGTCATGCCAAAGCAAATAAGACTCCAGTCTGATTTCTCTAATTTGTTTTCTGGTAACCCTCCCAGCACGTGTCAATTATTTATATGCACATACAGTTCCTGTTACGCAAGATTTGATCCTGGAATTCTTCTAATAACTGGAATAATTGATCCAGCAGCACACAGTCTTCTCCTACATATTTGCCTGTTTCCATGAATTCAGATGAGCATATTCTTGAAGTATACATATTGTTTATTCGCTCCCAGTAAGAACTTTAATTGGCTGTTTTTGTCACATTCTTGTCTTCTGACAGCTAAATACTATATATCAAATTTCACATGGCCAACAGTCTTGTTACTCATGTGGGAGATATTTAGATTGAGTCACCAATGACTATATATAGAAATGGTATTTTTTTTAAGTTTTTAAGTTTGAACTTTTTTCAATTCCTTGAGTATGCTGATTGACTGACAGTCTGACGTCAAAAAGACAGAAACAGGAAGTTTAATTTTATGAATCGTTCCTCTTGGGAGAGACCGATAATGCAGAATAATTAACCGAGGAGCCATCTGCAGATGCAGCCATGGTAGATGTCCCACTTTTTGCCTGCACACTAATACTGGTTAATTATGGCTGCGCTGCTACTCCCTCCCAAGAGGAGCTATTTGGAAAATTCACAAGGAACTGTCGAGAAAGAAAATGCAGTAATTAAGGTGAAGGATGATTTGAGCGTGGCATATGACATGAAGAAGCTTTCTGCAGAGTTTTCAACCTTAAACCTTAGGTGTGTGTGCGTGCGTGTGTGTGTGTGTGTGTGTGTGTGTGTGTGTGTGTGCGTGCGTGCGTAAGTGTGCCTGTGTGCGTATTTCACTATGAACCATGCAATTTTAATCTGTCCAATAAAACAGCTCCCAAGTGCAGCAGCGGATCGCTTACAAGGCTGTAAAAGTTTGATGCGGCTCTTGTCAGGTTGGATTTAGCATCGTGCACTCTGTAAATCGGCCACCACGGCAAACCGTATGGCAGAGTGCAGAGTGCCGGATCTCAATCCTGATTTATTCATCGTTGTCTTATGTCTGCCAGGGCAGGCGTTGCAGCCTGGCCTATTTCTGTTTCTGCAGTATGCTGGGAAGTGTCAGGTCTAGTGAGACTTTAGTGATGGCTTTACGATCAGAATGTGTCATTATTACAAACAGGCCTGCAGTTTTGATAATCAGAAATCCTTAGCAGTCACAATAATACTAAGACATCTTAGCAGTACTTGTTTCCTGGGTAAACCACTGTGGACCAAATAAATCAATATTCCAGGCACTATTTTATTGAGAATGACATTAAAAACAACAGGAAGTGAACTATGTATTTGCATATTGCTTGAACAGATTAGCTCTGTGTTGGATATTTTTGATATTCATATTATCTTCTGGCATTCTATATATTCTGACTTTTGTAACATATTACCCTCTTCTAACTTTTTTTCTACCACTCGATTTGTATCTTATGATTTAATCCATGTGCTTTGTTATGTATTTATGATATCCTATGGAATTGTATGCATTCTCCATTAGCCTCTCATTTTGTATCTCATTATCTTATGTAAAACGGAAATGTATGTTGAGATGTCCAAACAGTGGAATTGTGGTGTCTACTGACCATTGTTATGGCATTTTTAAGTGTATCTGTATTGGGCAATGCGACCCAGCTGGGTGCACCTGTTGACAATGATGCACTGATGACGTTACGTGTATTTCGCTCCTTGTTATTTTGAATAAAATAGCATCATTCGTATCCTGGAATATTGCTTTTTATTGGTCCACTGTAATAGCCTATTTAATCTTTGACACGGTTTTGTCCAAGAGGAAGACAGCTGAAGCACAAAAGCTGAACTGATCTTTTTTTTTTTTTTTTTTTCCATTAGAAGCAGATTTATGGATTACAAGCAGCCTGCCTCATCAGAAAAAATTCCATATAGATCAACCGTAAAAGCTTAGGGGTAGAATCATTTTTTATTACTACCCATATTGACTTTTCTTATTAGGACTCAACCCATAGTGTTTCAGCAGCAAAGGAGGAAGTCAGGTAAAGTAGTATAAAGAGCAACAAAGTCCACATAATGTATGGAGAGTGTCCTTCATCCGAGCGCTGTTCGTGTTAAGTGTGAAACCAAAAGTCAAAGTTAAGTTAGTTTGACTTAATGATGTTAAGTTGAGTCACATACAAAACATACCTTAGGTAACGTACATAACATTACATGCTACATGTTACATGCTCCCCCTTTTCTGATCATGTGATGCCCTGATGTCGCTGACTCATGGTCCTCTCTCCAGACGAGCCTGCTCAGGCTGATTGAGGAGTCAATAAAGAGGGGGAGGGTACTCAGGTCTGGTCTATCTTTTCCATTCCTGGCCTGACAGCAGCAGTTCAGAATGGCCACGTGGTTTTGGTTGTTGTTCTTTTGCCTTTTCTGGTGGGTCAGGTGGGTCAGTTTTGTGGTGCTATTTCTGTTGTATTGTTTAGTTTTGGGGAATGAAGGGGAGAAGGATTGGACCAAGTTGGCTTCCCTTCTTCAGCTTTTTTTTGCCAGCCAAGCAGTTTGTAGTTAGTTGGGAAGGCTCTGGGGTTAGTTAAGTTTAACTTTTGATTGATCATTGATTTATTTGATTGATCACATAAGTAACGTTATTATCTAAGAGCTATTAGGCGGCAACTGTACTGGCTTATTTCTTGACATTTCACCTATCATCCCTAAGGCTTCTTTAGAAACTCAAGCAAGTTCAATGGTCACCAGCAGGTAACATCATTATTTTAGCCCATATAATGATGACCAAGTAATGTTCTTGCCTAAACCTAACCAAACTGTGTACACTGAAGTACAGTTATGCCTGTCGCTGGTGTGCTAATTTTGAGAAAAGGTCATAAATGTTTTCGCTGGCACTGACAATCGACCTTTGTAGTTAAGGTATGAGGATGTGTTGATCAAAAGTCTTAATGGGTAATATAAAAAGAGTCAAGTTTAGCGGCAAAGCCAAAAACGACTTATTACCCAACTATGTACTGTTGCTCCATAACTAGTTCCCTGGCTACAACACCTTTAGAGTAATTCAGACATTTTTTTTATCCAATCTTCCGTCTGAGGTTTACCATTCTTATCAACCAATTACCATTAATTGTTTCAAGGTGCAGCAGAGTGCTGTTTTCAGTCAGGAATAAAAGCTGTTGTGAACTACCTGCTCAGCACCCCACAGCAAACACAGGGCAAGGACAGGCTGAAAATGGTGGCACATTTAATTTGACATTGAACCTGATATTTCCCTAAAGAGTTGGTAAAGGATTCCAAAGTCTAATATAACAATTTCACAATGTATTACAATGTGCTTTAGGCTTGTTTTGTTGCCCCAAATGGATAAAAAAATAAAAAATAAAAAAATCAATTAATGCACAAGTATAAAATTATTGTTTCAACACTTCAGCATGCATGACGTTGAGTGATGGCAGGCTCCACAGAAACACTGTAGCAAATGTGAAATTCAGTCATAGGCTTTGAGCTAACATAGACTGCTGTTTTGTTGGAAGTAAACTCAACATGAAATGAGCAGTCAAACTGATTCTGGAGCTGCTCTCCTGATTTTTTGAGTGAAGTTATTGGACCATGGAGACCGCACAGCCTTGAGCTGGAAATCACTGCTCATCTGGAGAATACATGTTTGCTCAACCAAAGCAGCTCTGATATAAATGAATAATTCTGTGTACATCAATACAATTCAGGGGCATAATCTTCATTTCAATTCTGGGAAGGATATCCACCAACTGCTCAAAGCAAGAAATTATAATTTTATCCATCAGGACCCATAGACAGACAGGTTAGGTATAGGTTCATGTTTACTGGTTGTCAAAACCAGACTGGAAGATCAAAATTAAGGGCATCTATACAACCTAAGTTGATGTTTGTTTTTGTTTTTCTTCACTCCATCTAAAAATACAAGCAGGCTGCTTTATCTTGTTTTAACACAAGACAAAGCTTTGAAGCGGTGACTGTGGTGATAAATGGGCTGCTCACTTATCACTGGGTTGGTGGTTCGATCTCTGGCTTCACCTGTCCACATGTTGAAGTGTCTTTGGACAAGACACTGAAGTTGCTGACAGTGAGAAGGTCAGCGCCTTGCATGGCACCTCTGTTGCCATCAGTGCGTGTGATTGGGTAAATGAGAGGCCAGTATCAACAGAGAGTGATTCAGAGGGTGGTCGGGGCGGTTGATTGGGTCATAAAATGGAGTTCTCCTGGGAAGACTGGGGTCCTGTCCTGCATGAGACCAAGAAACAACCGTAAATTGTTATTTAAGATAAGTTGACGTAATTGCTTAATTGACATGCTTACGTGACTGATGTTACGTGAGTTACTTCACTTACCCAAGTTTAGCTCAGGTATAAAGCTTATTGTAAGTGCACCCCATTTAACTTATAATTGCAGGCCGCTGCCCAGGAGGGTTATTTGATGTTATACAATCCTCTTGCTTGGTGACATCACACATGACCTTTTAGAAAATGGAAGCCTCCTTCCATCCTTCTGTAATCACGACAGTCTATCCTGTCTTTGTCTCTCTGTTTTAAACTGTGTAGTATACTGTCTTTCTGTGCTTTAAACTGTGATGTCCACATGTTAAGTGGTTCCTGAAAGTTGTTTTAGTCAATATAAATGATGTTGTGTAAATTTCCATTATAAAAATATACAGACATAAGTGTTTAGTGTTAGATGGCATTGTCGTAATTGTGGTCTTCTTTTGAAAGAATTTGACAGACATGGGACAGTCATACGAGTGTAATAGTGCAAGTAGTGTGTCTGTGTAGTCCAAAGTGCTCGTTCAAGGCTCTGGTCTCTCCAAAAGTGCGGGCTGAAATTCCACCAATGCAGTTTTTCACCATATAAGTAATGCAGTCAATACGATAGCCGGCAGGGCTTATAGCCATAGTCCCTGTTTAATTAGAAGATTGTATGTGCAACAGGATGACTAATCCTGTAAACAAACTTTTTCACCAAAAACAGAGCGCTCATGAATGATCTTGTAAGGGGGAGACAGTGATTGCTTGAGGCAAACACATTCATTGGGTCCACTTCAGATAGGCCCATACATAATTAAGGGGTCAAAGAATCAAAACCATCCTTTATGAATTAAGTTTGTCTACTTCTCAACACACACCATGCTGTCAACTTCTCCAACTTTTGAATGGATAAGCACACATAATCAAAAGTGGCCAATGTAAGGTGTCATCTCTCTGTAGTGCTGCGGATATCATGGTTAAATTCCAAGCAGCTAAATGTTTTTTAGACCCCTGTGTTGACCCCTCTTTGGTTATGATAGAATAATCAGTGCCCCTCGCCAGCTTCCGCATCTGCAATATATTTTCATCTTGAGTATATGCTACCGTGTATTATAGGCTACAAATGAAATGAATGAGCTGTTATATAGCACTGACCAAAACCTCACCACAAGTTGTGTTAACACTGGTTTGAATCCCATGTTGTCAATGGCTAGATTACTGACCAAGGTTAATTCACAGATGCTTGCCCTAGGTCTCTGGTACTCAACACACCCTTCTACTGAAAAGACTGAATAGGTGGATATTTAGCATGTCCCAAAATGACATACAGTCCATCACTGCCCTGTAAACAACATGACTGTTGCAGCATAACAGCAACCAGAACTTTGTCATCCATTTGCAGTTTGATTAGATAGTAGTAACTTCTACTACTTTATGTATATGAGGTAACTTCACTACATTTATAAATTAAAAGATTGTCCCTGTCTGACTACTTCCCTGACCCTCTTCTGAAACTGTAATAATTACTACTGTTGCCAAAGATCGCCATCTACCAGCAAACATAAATATGGTTTGTAATAAGCTACTTTAACTTTTTACCTTATGGTCGTTTTTCTGATGAGGACAGGCTTCTGATACTGTTGCTTCATTTTCGTCTGATTGGAAAATACTTGAATTTCTGATTGTGATTGTCCATCTCCTCAGCGCAACTCAAGTTCTTATGATAGGCTAACAACTCAGACACATTAATTTGGCCCATTACTTTCAAATCATTGTATTCAAAACATGCATTTGGTCAACAGCTCGACTTAACTTACTGTAACATTTCAGATAATACAGATTAATTTGCGGGCCACAGCTTGTGGGCATAAAGCTTCACAGAGCACAGTGGCACAGCGAAAGTGATCTGGGTCCAAAACCCAGAGGACGATGAAACTAAACCATTGTCTGCAATGTGTAACTTCTTCCACCCAATGATGGACCGTGCTGTCAAATCATAACCAGCAGAGAAGTTGACGACTGCTTTTCTTCATTGTGCTATGGATGTAAAAGTTACATCCCAAACAGCTAAGTGCAAAGAGAGCATCAATTTAACTATTGGATGGAGTCCACCACTCATCTTAACTGTGCTGTCAACAAAGTATTACACATCAATCAGACCCTTGTTTCAGCTTAAACTCTAAAGAATGGTAAACGTAACACAATGATGCTGCAGCTACGATCAGTAAAGTTTTTGTGTGTGTGTGTGTGTGTGTGTGTGTGTG
>CAEMYA010000486.1:89870-144883 GCA_903131615.1 Diplodus sargus | reverse complement strand
CGGCGTCGCGGCTATCTGACTTTTTTTTCTAAGTCAGAGAGGCAGGCCAGGACAATCAGAGGCCACTCAGGCCAGTAGCATGTGAGGAGGACAAGACGATTGGTTTGTTTCGATTAACACCCGCCCCAACAGTCCGTATCAACCACACAGACGGCGTGTGGAGGAAGGGGTGTGTGACGTGTGTCTGGTACCTGCGGTGTGTGTGTAGTGAGCGGACCGGGAGAGGAGACGAGGCTTCGACCGTCGAAACTGTGGGGTTCAGACCTATACGTGGGTCACAGCAGGGGGCTAGGTCATACATTTACAGCATTTTATTTTGACTATTGACTACTAAGTTGCATGTAGACAGAAGTTGAAGTTGTATGTAAAGATGTTTCAATCTCACTAGAGTATGTGTGATTTTCACCTGTCTTGTCTACAGTATTATTTCATTTGATCATCAGTATGTTTTAAGACTGAAAACAGGAATATACTGTATTGACCATTTGCCATAGTGTTAATAATATACCTTTTTTTTACATGGTAATGACAGTCTATTTCATATTTTGCTTCAAAATATTTGGTGGGTCAATACCTCCACAGATGGGTCATGGCCTGAAAATGTCCTTGTGACATTAGGATGGGTGTTGTAGTGACTATTATGCCTACATTGGAGTGCATATTTGTTTTAAATCAGCCAAAAACATACTGTGGGTGTGTGGGTGTGAACGTGCGTGTGTGGGCAAGGCCGGGGTGGCCTTGTTACATGTCTGACTCCTGGCCTGAAAAAGTCTCCCAGTCTGGCCCTGCAGAGTACTACTGCCTACGTGAAAAAGAAGTTTAAAGGGATAGTTCGGGTTTTTTGAAGAAGGGTCATATAAAGTACAATAGTACATATCTATAGTCAGTCTGTTTCCTACCGTAATCACCGATCAGCGCAGCCTCAGTTTGGAGGAGCAGAGAGCCGCTCAAGCCCAGATGCTCAGCTTTGTACTGCAGTGAACGGGGTCCAGGGAAAAAGCGAAATTAACCACCTAAAACAAAGCTCACCTTAAAAAATCTATATCAGTTAAAGTGTATGTTGTATACGGAAAATTCACACCGCTTCAGATCGCTGTCAGACCGGCCTTTCATTTGGCACTACATTTTTTTAACCATAGAACCTATATTTCATACTAGGTTCATACACAACTAGAGTGAAAGCATATCGCCAGAGTGATATGTTATGACGTGATATGACCATGTTTTTTAGTCATGAGTAAGGTGTGCTGTAATGCAGATTTCAACACACTATAAATGTATAATTGACCAGACTGCTTGGTCGAAAGTACATGTATAATTTAAAAACATTAATGAACTCTGTGGACAGCAGAGGCGACTGACCACAATGTAGTGGACAGTCACTGTGTAATTTACTTCTTTAATGTGTCTTTCTTTAATACTAATAAAGCAGTGGGATATTGTCCCTCCTAACAGGCGCAGTTCTGGTTAATATGCTCAGTATTTAACCTGCCAACATAAAGCTGTGAGGGCCTGATGCCGAATGAACAGCTTCGTTAGCGCCAATGATGAAGACTTAAGCTGCGGTGTCACAAGTCATCAGCCTCATGTTGCTGCAGATAAACACTGAAAGGGTACATATCCATGCAATTTTCATATATTCACTAAATAATTAGCAGGATGCTGCCATCATGGAAGTCCTATTTTAAGAGAAAAAACAAAAACTTGAAGTTGTTGGAAGAGTTGTACGACTTACAGAGTCATACATACAAAGTTCATCAGTCCGACCTTGTTGACAAAAAGGATCTTTCTTTTACATTGATGTAAGATTCTTTATTTACTCATGTGCACTGAAGGATTTTAGAGATCCATGGTAAAATCACCTCAACATAAAGAAAGTTAAAAAGTACAGAGAGTCTACCCACTCAATCTGTCAGGGTTATGTGGACAAGGCCATAGGATTGAGAGCCCAAATGCAAATACTGGGCATAAGAGGTCCAAAAAACAGGAGTCAGAATCAGGCACAGGAAGGTAGTAAAAAAATAAATACAAAATCCCAGACAAACCAAGAGGGGTAAGGCAGTAAGACAGGGCATGAAGAGGCAGCAGGTCGGAACACAGGTAACAGATATCAGGCAGATATCAGGTATATATCTGGTACAGGAAAACAGGAACCAGTACTGAAAGCTTCACCTTAAATGCACAGCATGAAGAGCAGGACGATGAACCGGTTATATCCACTGAGGAACTAATGAGCTAACGAGAGGCAGGTGTGTCAGCAGGAGCATGTGGGAGTCGGCTGAGTCAGAGAGCATCTGATGGACAGGTGGAGAATGGAGCCTGTCCTCGTCAGAAAGGGGCTGATGAGAGGGAAGGGGTAAGGTAAGCTATTTAGGTGATTCTAGGCGGTGTATCGTAGGCGACTGGGCTTGTTTCAGTTTCTCGATGACGTTTCACCTCGGAAGAAGCCAAGAGGCTTCCTCCGTTCAGTTAGAAAGGAAGAAGCCTCTTGGATGAGAGGTGAAACGTCTACAAGAAACTGAAACAAATCCAGTTGCCTACGGTATAGCACCTAGATTTACCATGACCTGGGTGACTGAGAACCTTCACTAACTTTTTTAGGCAATGAAGGTTTGTTTGAAATGGAAGTTAAAGACGTAAAGTAATGATTTTAAGACAAACCATGATGTTTTCCTAAACCTAACCAAACTAAAACCGTAAGACGATGGTCTGATACGTGCGTCATGTCGTATTGTGTTGGGAACGGTCCTAAATGAATTTTCCAGAGATGCTGACAATCAACCTATTCAGTTGTTTCAGTATTAAGATGAGTTGGGAGAATGGCAGCTCCTCAGAAATGCACGGTGCCTGGGGGAAGTGAGAAGCGGGGAGCAGGCACAGAGAGGTTGAATAAGACAGACATTACTCAGACATTAGTGACAGTCATTACACTGACATAATCCACTGATGTAGACAGGGGTGAGAGTCTTTACCTCCTTTTTCTCTGAAAACAACAGTCGTTTCCTTGGTTTTGCTGACGTTGAGCAGGAGATTGTTCTCCGTGCACCACTGTCAATTTCCTCCTGATATTAACTCTCGCCGTCGTTTATGAGGCGGCCGATGACGGTGGTGCCTGCCACATACTTCACAGCACAGCCGATATCTGGGTGCAGTCATGGGTGTACAGCCGAGCACACGGCCCTGGGGGCGCTGCATGTAGTGATAATGTAACTGATGAGACAGGTGAGAGAGTACCGAAACTGTAAGGCCAGGGCTAAAAACCCCATCAATGACCTAACAGACGCTAAAATGCACACTGAAGCTCAGGGGAGTCTGCGGGTTTTTCACAACAAGCAGTGCCTTCTGAATTACATGTAGTCACTTGACCCAATGTAAGTATAAACATATTAATAATTATTATTACCTCTTTAGTATTGTAAGTATTTGAATTATGAGTTTGAAACTCTTCTCTAAAACAACATTGTGCCCCTTTAAATCAATAAAACATTCACCAGATTTACCCACATCATTTGAATGGCAGATGACATTGACATTATAGTGATTGGCAGTATGTTAGGCAGCATTTCATAAGGAGCCACTGGATACTTTCAAATGATCTTAAACGTGAAGCCTTTTTCGATCGATTGACTGCGACTTGACATATTGTATGAATTTACCTTGCACGGTTTGACCAAGATACATGAAAAAAATTACAGATTCATAGAGATGTTAACTAATCTGTGTGATGTTAAGACTGTCATGTGTGTACAGCATCTCTGTGTGTCGGTATAGATAGATAGATGAAAGTGGGGGGGGGATCAATCCATCCAAGTGTGGGTAAACAAGACCCATGACACCTCCAGAGGGCCAATTAATTTCCTCCCCTCCCCTACGGCCAAACATCATCCATACTCACTCACTCACAGCCTGCTCCTACAGAACGTCTGTGCTGCATTTAAGGACATCCGTGTCAATCGCACTGTGGCGGCAGATTGTGTTCCTATGTGCTCCAAAAACAAGAGCCGTGGAATGCCTAACAAAATCAATTATTTGTGCTTTTTTGCGTATTATATAGAGTATTAGTATCGTGACAGTTTCAGACGGTAAAAATCACAGCATGTCCCTCCATGTTGATGGGAACAGATTGCATCGCGGAGCTGGGAGGCACTGGAGCAACTAAGTGTGTCTCTAAAAAAGCTTTCCATCATTTCTGTCAAAGCAGCTAATTAACAAGACGACAACAAATAGTGTCTGCGGTAGAGACGAGTAGAGAGTGTGCATACAGAGGGGAAAACATTAGGCAGCTAATGTCAAGGTATGAATGGTAGGGACTGATTTGAATGTGACAGCGATTGATTACACATTTGATGGCATATACACATGTGCATAGTAAGATATACATCACAATAAGGATAATTTAGCTTTGCTACAACTGAGGAGCAACTTTTTTGTTTTATGCACTTTTTCTTTCTTTTCTTGTGGTTAAAGTCTGTTTACCACAAGAAAAGCAAAAAATAAGTTAAATAAACTTTGGCCTCAGTGTGTGCTTAATGAGGCTAAAGTTAACTTATGGACATGGACAGGGATGCCAGGATGTCCCTCAGGTTGTATTTTACCGAAACACTGAAAATGTTAAAAAAAAACAACAAAAAAAAACAAGCATTTTAAACAGATGTTAATATCCAATTTGGCCGAGAGAGATCCCCACCATAACGATGACAACGAAGCAGTGTGGGTGTAGAAACAAAAACACTGCTAACAACAGCTGATTAATTGCAAAGTTGTACTTATTGTGGGCTCTACTTTGCTTTTCAGAGTCTAATTGGGAATTGTTTTTCCAGACATTTGTATAAAGAGCACTTGGCTTGGTAATGCTCAGACAATAGCATTGTGCAAAAAGAGCTTGAGAGAGAAAAACTTCATGAATGATGATTCAATTTAACCTGAGTTGTCTGTATTTTGTGCTCAAAGGGTTTCTGTTTATCCTAAATTCTCCCAACTTTAAATTTAAAAAACTTTAAAGCACATCTTTCATATCAGAAATGGATGACACTGTTTTTTTCTAATATTTGGTAGTTCTGAATAAGAAGGACAATCTTGTATGAGCAAACAGCTACAGTCTAAACCCAACGCACAGGGAAATGCAATATGCCACATTATGAAAACACCTGTCATCACTTCAGACATGCCTGATGCTCCTTTGGCAAACTTTAGGAAATCATAAACACCTTATTACTCCTAATCTTTTGGTTGCACAAGACAGATGGGAGACAGAGAATGCAATTTATTGCTGTTATTATTGCATTCAGAGTGCTGACAAAGTTTTTCCTTTCCTCTAAGTGTCAATTATGGAATCATTAACAGAGCAAAGATGCCTCTAGCTGTTTTGATAGTTTCCACTTTTGTTTGGATTTGACACAGTGATGTACTGATGGTGTACAATTGACTACTGCATAAATCTTCTGCATGAATCAGCAAGCTACAGTATTTCCTATACGTTTTAATGCAGTTATAAGTAGTTTATTTATGCCACATTAATGTGTTCATCAGGGATGTTAACAGTTAATCGGTTAACTACCATGAATATTATTGACAGGTTAGGTGTGTTGGTCTATTGGTTCATCAACATTTTCTCCAGAAAGACAACAAAGTCAAAGGTAAGTTAATACATATGATCCTACTCTTTAGTTCAGTAGTAGTACTAGAACTGTGCTGTACAATATTAAGAACAAAACAAGTACACTGCTGCCATGTTTGAGGAAGGCTCGCAGCAGGGGATAAGAAGTCTGTACTTAAAAACGTGTTGCTAATCATACATAATGAGATCGAGAGTTACTGTGGCTAACATTTAGAAAATTACTTTGAGAAGCATAAGGATTAGATAACAGTTATGCTAGCCAGGGCACACAAGCTAACATAAGCTCTGCCAACTCTCACACATCTCAGAAACAAAAGCTAGCTGTAACTTTTTGTGATTAAATCAGTTGGGCGTCAACTTATCAAAGGCAAAATTAGCCAAATCTGACATTCCTAATGTCTATGTCGCCATACTTGTATGCAGTAAATATATCCCGCATTTTTATTTATTTATTGTGAGTTTTGTATCTCCATCATTTACTTTTAACTTATTTGTACCATTAGTGGCGAAAGCAATAGGACTGTGTGGTTAGCTAGCTTAAATGAAAACACTGCTAGCTAAGCACACAACAACGGACACCGACCTTTTCCGCTAACATAAGCTACACATTAATATTATAACATTGGTTTTACTGTATTAACTCTTAGCATGAGCAATTAACTTGTACAGTAGGCCGAGCAAAACATTTAGCCAAAGTAAGCTAGCTAATGCTACTTTAAAAGCTCTTGGTCACAAAGGCCTACAAAATGTGGGGAATGACAAATAAGGTCAAGATTTATTTATATTTGAGGTTGTGTGATAACATTTTGCAACACTGCTGTGTCAGTTTCTATCATTTTGCAAAATAATATTCAAAACAATAAGTAATGGACTTATCCTGTTTAAATGTAAAAAGCAGGGCTAAACTCCCGGGTAAAGATAACATGTCTTATCTATCTCCCTCTGTCCTTCACGGTAGATAAACATAGAGAATGAGAGTCTATTTATATTATTTCCGTGTAAAATGATTGAATGGTGCACAGGGGCAGACATTAGCCACTCCTAGCCAATTAGCAATGTGCTCTGATTCCCCATTTCTGAAAATGAATGAGGTGATACATATTATATGAATTTACATAGATCAATCCGTCACTATTCTGACACTTACGTACATCAAAGCCGGCAATACATAAATAATTTCACACGTACGTAGCATTAACGCGTCTCACCATGTGACATTACTGCGTGCTGCGGCTTTAAACATTTAACACTTCTCTGACACAAACGCATCCACTGTTTAGTGCTCAGCTGTTCAAATGGTTTGCCACAGAACGTTGTTCCTCCTGAACTCCTACACATAAATACACATGTATGATTATTCATTTGTAGTTTGAAAGACAAAGAGAAAAACGAGTAGCTGAAATGTGGACTTGTCTGTTAGTCATAACGAGCAACGGACACAAAGAGTGGTTGTGTAACCATGGCAACACACTGGGGGCACATGTTGTGACTGTTGCTGTGCGTGTCGACACCAACACCTGTATACTGCTTGACATTAACTTACTGTCAATTTGATCTCAGTAGCACTGATACGTTACGTGCTAATTTAATTACAAGGGAGATGATAATATAATGCATCCAGGCTGCACACCATTCTCCTGAGACGCATGAGATTGCAGAAGGCGTTTTGTCAGTGGCCATATGACTCACTTCCTGTTTTTAACTGACATTTAATAAAAGACTATTCACACTCGGTGGGAACATGCATGCTGACTGATCCTATCACAAGTGGACAGCTAAGACGCATTGAGGGTGCATTTGAGACCACGTAATTCTAGCAGTGTGTGCGCTCATGTGTCCTGGGACATATTGAGGGACCGCCTACTTAACTGTTGTCCTCTGTGAAACAAGAAGATGAAGTAGAGGAAGAAGCCACAACAACAGGTAGAATGGATTACACACTGTCTGATTTTCCTCCTGATTCCACTCTAATGCAGACTACGTGTTTGGGCTCTCCTAAACTGCCAATGTTAGCAGCAGATGTTGGGGAACACTGTCTGTTTCAACCAAGTGTTGAACTGTTCACTGCAATATCCCCAGATCCCCCTTAACAAATGTTGTGATTTTAAGAGTTGTTGAGTTATTTGTTGCATCATGGCTGTATCAGTCTTATAGCTTCTGCGTCTGAAGTGCGTCTTACCGCCAAACAGCTGTTTGAACCCACTGTTTCAACTGATTTCACTATTTACACTTAATCAATGAAAGAAGAAAAATATGAAATAAGGATTTTTCTTTGAAACTTCGTACAAAGTCCCATGACTCCCTTGAAAAATGATCTCAATTTTGTGAGTGAGCTGTTGAATTTGGAGATACTTTATAAACTTTGTGAAACTCTGCCTGAAACACATTCTTAACATTTGGCCCTTCTTTTTAATTCGGCAAATGTTATACATGAAGCTATTTCTTTGAGTATACAGACAATGTAACTGACTTTCTGTTATGCTGTGTGGTGCAAGACAGAACCCAAAATCGGAACAGCGAGGCAGCAGTAGAGTCCAGGCAGATTTATCGAGTTTAGACAGTGGAAATGTACAGAGGCCAGGCGAGACAAACTCTGGCTGGTGAGTCCGTCGGAGCGGGGAGAGGAGTTGGAAGAGAGTTTGCTTACGGTGTTGCTGGTGGACCAGGCGGCGTGTGGAGGCGGGGGCTAAGCTCGGGGCGAGGGTGCCGGTTGCAGAGATGCGGAGAGCTGGGCTGCAGGGGGGTGGAGCCATTGGTAGCCGGGAACGCAGGTGATCATTGGAGGGAAAACAAACAATAATTGGAGGTGGAGTAGAACACAAAAAGATACTGATAAGAGCTTTGTGAAGCCTCTCGATAGGAGCCGTATACCACTGCAACGTAGAAAAATCACTTAGCAGCAGGTAGCGCGAAGACTAAGTCTTTGAAGCAGGCAGTGATTGCCAGCCGTAACACTCTCTCAGTGATGCACATGTTTATTTGCATATGGAGCAGGTTGAGATCCGATCATAAGTGGCCACTCGAGACACATGTCAATGCCAGAACTGTGTGAACTGACAGGTGAAAAGCTCTCTACTCCTGATTGGCTCAACAATGACTGATGCTGATACCAAATGTGAACAGCCTCTAAGCCATGTAATAAAGTGGTGATTATGTGAGAAGCCCTATTTTCATTTTCCACTGATGGTTGAAGGGGAGATATTATGCTTTTCCTTTTAAAAGTATCCAAAGGTGATCCCTGTAGGCAAAAAGCTCAGCTTTCAGACTGCTCCAAATGCAACGTTTCCAGCACTTTCACACCGAAAGGAGGAAGTGAGTGAGAAAAAAAAATATTATTAATAGGTGAATATAACTTTGAGGGGTTGAAACTGCTGATTTATTTCCAATGTGTTTTTTTCAGGGCCCACTCTCATTGTCACAGAGTTACAATGCAGAAATGATCATCGGGTTTAAAAACTGCAAATTGTAAATCCGTGCGATCTGTGTGGGAGAGGAAATGAACAAAACACATTAAATGTATGTGTGTGGGAGTGTGCGCATGTTGGCGTGTTTCTCTCGGAAGTGAGGCAGCAGATTTAAGTGCGGGCTCGGTCGTCCTGGGAGAGATGCCATGATTAAAAAGGGAAAAGCCTCTTTAGGAGGGCAAAGCCGAGGGTCCCGTGTGTGTGTGTGTGTGTGTGTGTGATGTGTTAACCAGAGACTTCGATCATTGTCTGATTCATGTCAGGATGCCATTAGAGGTCGTCCCTTTGGAGGATGGTCAGTGACACAATTTAGATTGTGCTTTTAACCTTTGCAGACGGTCAAACAAACACACACACCCAGCACATGCAATCTTTCTCCTCTTTTACTTTCTTTTTTCTCTAAATAAAGGTTCAACTCAGACAGAACCCTGCAGGAGACTTTGTTTCATTACCGATATGACACTAAAGTCTCACCAAATAACCATTTTCCATCTAGCACGTCTGTTCATTAAACTTCTGTCTGTCAAATACTTCACACTGACGCTTGTTTCAGCCAGGTGGTAGCAGAGACAGGACTGGCTTATTTTAGACGTGATCCCATGGGTGGTCCAGTTGGTCACTTCTCTTAATCCAAAACCTGTGCTTTCTTTCCAATGCGCATGAATGTTTTTTTGTTTGTTGTTTTTGTGATAGGTAATATATAATAAAACTTTGCTTTTGACCATAAGGGTATGCTTTTAATATATGACGTTGGACACTATTAGGACTAATAAAAACAATGCAGCATTTCTCCTGGGTTTGGTACTTTTATGAGTCACGTTGTCTTGACTGCTGTGCTGTCTTGTCTTTTCTGCTTTCTTTAATCCATACAAGTTTATCTAAGATATCGAGTGGATTACACACGCAGGATTTCTGCTGCTGCTCTGACAGGCGCTGGCTCTGACACCACTGCAGACGGTATGAGCAGTTTGACTCGGAATGTATGCCCTCATAGAAAGACTTGTAATGGGCTCTCACAACATTTTTGCCTTGTGACCCCTGACGTCGTGGCCTGAAAAATCTAAAATCATCCGCTATTTCACAAGAGCAAAAAAATAAGAGAGTAAGAACATGTCCACTGGGGGTGGGCGATACTGCAAATTTTGGTATCGATCTGATACCAAGTAATTACAGGGCCAGTATTACCGATACGAGTACTACTTGAAAATTCCTGATCATCAAATTATTTTGTACTTTTCAGGACAAAGATTTTAGCCAAATAAGAAAATAATGTTTAACATAATTAAATCTATAACCTATCTGCATGTAACCTAAATAGTAACACTAATGTTCCTCCAACAGAGACACAAAAGGGTTATTATATTCTGCCATATTCATACTTCAGAGTGAACCTGAGTGAGTGGAGTGAGAGAGGTGGAGAGGAGCACTGCACATACGGACTGAGAGAGACGCTGCGATCACACAAACTGTGAAGAAATACGAGGGATTTGCTGAACTTATAGAAGAGAAATTACAACAAAAATATCGATCTCATCGCGCTAGTATCGATCCGATACCAATACTCACCTTGGTATCGATACTATTGATATTTGGATCCATACGCCCACCTCTAATGTCCGCCCTTTTTCTTCAGCCCCCCCCCTTACCACCGATCCGTGGATATGACCAAAGCTGCCAGACTGTAATCATGAGCACTCTACATTTACAACCGTGTGATGCGACAATATGAAATGATGGCAGCTTAAAAACTTGGCAAGAAAACTCAGCCTCCCGAGCCTTTATGAAGCAGTGTTTCCTAGGGGCGTGCTCTCTGGGCAGAAAGTCATTCTCTTCCAGACAGGAGCTAGTTATACTCATCACTCAGCTAAACCCAAACCACCTATTGTAACCTCATGTTAAGAAGCATCTGAATCGAAGGCTGAAATCCTCCAGTCTCAATAGCCTTTACTGTAGAGCGAAGATGAGAAGGACCATTAATCATCTTTAATGTGAAGGGTGACAGCCTGAGATATCCTTTATCATCTTTAGCCTGGAATGTAGACTAAGGGAGAGTTCAGAGGGTTCCTCTATCTCCTTCGGCCTCAAGTCTAGACAGAGGCATTGTAAAGGATCCTCCATCACCAACAGAAAGGCTAACGCTTACATCACAAAATGTCTTCGTTGACATTTTACAGCTCAGAGGCAGCATGTGTTGGTGGAGAATTGTCTGGTTGGAGGGATTTTCTCTTTCCTTGTGTAAGAGGGGAGAATGGAGAAAAGAAAGGGAGATGGTCGGTTGTTTTGTTTTTTGTTGTTCCGTTTTGTTGCTTCATGCTTTCGGGTTCGTCGCTGGGAAAGTTCTTGAAGTCGCGTGCGAGACGCCTAAGTGATGTCCTCGTCATTTACTCCGCTTCCTGATTAAGGCCCAAAACAAAACACAAGGGTGTATAATCATTTATAAGCCCTGCCTTGAGATGCTTTAAGGCAACAATACTGAGTTTTGTTTGGTTTCTGCAACTTGCACTTTGTGTTTTCTTGGACGAGCTTTATTGTTCAGATTGTCCCTGTGGAAATAACACCACCGCAGAGAACAAGCGCCCCAGGGAACGCGACAGCAGTGTAACGCTTGGGAGATTTTACACGATGGCGTGTGGAGGGTGCTACTTTGTCCCCTCGCTGATGCCACAGTGTCAGCTTGTCAAAGGGCCCCGACGGTGCTGTCTTTTACATCCTTCTTCGTTACAACAAATGTCACACATACAATGTCTGTCTCCTTTTTTTTTTTTTTTCTTTTTTCGCCATCTCTCGTGTTCACACACCACAACAGTGTCAGGATCTAAGCCTGTCAGCAATGCACGCTGCTCTTCTTTTCCATCAAAAACACCAGCCACACACACTTCTTACAGTACAGACGTGTGCATAGTGAGAAAATTGAAAACCTGTCCTTACCTTTGAGTGTCTGCGGCGCTCAAACGAATACAGTTAGGTGGATAAAAATGAGAGAATCTGAGAGGTAAAATGCATTTGCCATAGATGTAGAGCGGGTCATTCATCATCTTCTTATCACATCGTGGGGGCAGCAGGACACCACATTCTCTGGTGTCAGCTGAAAACTCTTTATTTCCACCTTACCTGGTCTCCACTCACTTTCAACTGACTTTCAGTGAGCACAGTTGAAAATGTCAAACGAAGCAACATCTAACACAATAACGATGTAGGCGTCACTCTCAGTAACTCATTGTTCTTTTTTCTGATGAACTCACTGACTTGAAAAGTAAATTGACTGCAGGAGCAGACCTTGAGAGATGGAAAAATACTAACACCTCAAATTTGGAGTTTGACACCACTGCATTTTTTTTTTAATGAAGTCATTCATACATACATTATCCCCGCAGAGGGTTTTGTAACTGAATGTGACGTGAAAGGGTGCATAAATCTGACCACTGTCCCAAGTGACGGAGTCTAAGTATCTTGGGGTTTTGGTTGCAAGTGAGAGTAACATACATGAGCCTGACAGTCCAGATGTACCAGAAGACAAAACATTACATCAGTCAGTGAGATTGTGGATACAAGTGGCCAAAATGAGTTCCTTCGATCCAGTGGTTACACACTTACAAATGTTGAAACTCACCACCACCGGACAGAGGACACATGTAAACGTACACACAGGTGCTAACCCTATGGAAGAATCCACCATGGGACTCGAAAAACACATGACTTTTCTCGTTTCAAACTCGAGTTGCACACATTTGAGGACTTGAGACTTGACGTGGTATTCATGACTTGAGACTTCACTTAGACTTGAGCCAGATGACTCGAATGGGCTTGACGTTCTTTTGTTCAACATTTGCATTTTTTCTAGATTGAGAAGTTGGACTTCAGTTGCTGTCTGTATCTGAAAAATGATTGGGTGAACTGCAGCTTGGGCAAACCTGGCATCCGACCAAGCAGACCAGCAGAGGGCGACATGCCAGGCAACTGCTGTTTAATCGAGGGGTGTAGTCAGAAAATAAAAAAAAGCTAGAAAACTAAAGTTAAGCTGAAGCTCTGTTAGACTTGGCTTCAAGTCATTTAAATAGCTTATTGAGAGGGAATACCATTCGTATATAAGACACTTTTTCGGCTGAACCAATCTGTGTGTGGCAACGACATTCCTCCATGGTTTGAGTTATTTATATTTGTGATTTGGTCCTAATATTGTTTGTATTGGAGGTTAATTATTGTTTTCACTGAGCTAGAACAGTAACAGATTTTAGTTACACCTATTCAGTCTTATTTTCACGGTGTCAGTAGCTCCTGCTGGCGTACAGGAAGTGATGGGATGGACAGGATTGGATCGAGCACAGCGGGAACTGTGGAGTCAGTATGAGCCACTATGGCTGAATCTTCTCAAAGAAATGTAAACTGTACTCAACATTTCAGAATAGCTCCCTGCCTGCCACAGTGTGATGTCATAACCATCTGTTGTTGACTAAGTGAACATCTCTGTGTGTGCGTTCGCATTTATGAAAGCTTTCACGCTTGCCTGCCCGCTTGTTTCTTACAATGAGAAGCTCTCTTTGACAGAGGTGCAAGTGTTGCCCTTGCTCTCCACCACTGACCCGTGTAATATCTGGGCTGCTGCCTGGGTCGGAGGCCTCTCTAGGTGGAAACGATGACAGGAGGGAGTTTCACCAGTGCCAAAGAGTTGACCATGCATACAGCATGTCAATTAGAAATGCTCTAGTTGTTCAGAGGGAAGACACTAGTCGGACAGAAGAGAGAAAGTCTTTCTAAGAGTGTGAGGGAGAAGTAAACTTTTCATTACGTTCCCCCAAGCCATTGAAACATTTAGTGTGTTTTGTGAGGTTTAACACACACAAACACACTTAATGATTATTGCAATATGCAAAAAGTTTGCTTAATGTATTGGAAAACATTTTACATAGATCATTCAGCCTAAAGTAACAAGTTTATTATTATTGTCTTTAGTAAGTCTTTATGTAAGTTGATTTATTTCTTAAAGGAGCATACATTTTATTTGCAAATGTATGGTGTATGAGAACATAGTTTGGATGTTATGACATCTATGTATTGTGTTGCAGAGACATCTACTGAATTTAGCATGCTAACCAGGTTGCCCCGTCCTGTCTCAAAGTTCCTAAGCTAAACACTAAATCTCCCCTGATCGCAGAGCACCCAATGCAACCCGCCAGCTGCACAGCTAATGAGCTAATGGCAGCTTAAGTTAGCAGTAGTAACAGTTACTTCCATGATAGGCTACCCCCTATTTGTTTTCTGACAGTCAACAGTTCCTAAAGACCAATATCTGAGTTACCTTTTATAATAATTTATTTCAGTCTTCTCGTCTAAACTTTTGACCTGTTTTACATATATACACACACTGTATTGCCAAAAGTATTCGCTCACATGCCTTGACTCGCATATGAATTTAAGTGACATCCCATTCTTAATCCATAGGTTTTAATATGATATCCACCCTTTGCAGCTTCAACTCTTCTGGGGAGGCTTTCCACAAGTTAAGGAGTGTGTTTATGGGAATTTTTTACCATTCTTCTAGAAGCGCATTTGTGAGGTCACACAACGATGTTGGACGGGAAAAGGCCTGGCTCTCAGTCTCCACTCTAATTTATCCCAAAGGTGTTCTGTCGAGTTAAGGTCAGGACTCTGTGCAGGCTAGTCAAGTTCATCCACACCAAACTCTCTCCTCCATGTCTTTATGGACCTTGCTTTGTGCATTGGTGCACAGTCATGTTGGAACAGGAAGGGGCCATCCCCAAACTGTTCCCACAAAGTTGGGAGCATGGAATTGTCCAACATCTCTTGGTATGCTGAAGCATTCAGAGTTTGTTTCACTGGAACTAAGGGGCCAAGCATAGCTCCTGAAAAACAACCCCACACCATCACCCCGCCCCCACCAAACTTTACACTTGGCACAATGCAGTCAGACAAGTACTGTTCTCTTGGCAACCTCCAAATGCAGACTCAACCCATCAGATTGCCAGATGGAGAAGTTTGATTCATCACTCCAGAGTCCAGTGGCAGTGTGCTTTACACCACTGCATCCAACGCTTTGGATTGCACTTGCTGATGTATGGCTTGGATGCAGCTGCTCGGCCATGGAAATCCATTCCATGAAGCTCTCTACGCTCTGTTGTTGAGCTAATATGAAGGCCATGAAGTTTGGAGGTCTGCTGTGATTGACTCTGCAGAAAGTTGGCGACCTCTGTGCACTATGCGCATCAGCATCCGCTGACCCTGCTCCCTCATTTTGTGTGGCCTGGCTGAAGTCGTTCCCAATCGCTTCCACGTTGTTATTATACCACTGACAGTTGACTGTAGAATATTTAGGATCAAGGAAATTTCACGACTGCACTTGTTTCACAGGTGGCATCCTATCACAGTACCATACTGGAATTCACTGAGCTCCTGAGAGCGACCCATTGTTTCACAAATGTTTGTAGAAACAGTCTGCATGCCTAGGTGCTTGCCTTTACACACCTGTGGCCATGGAAGTGATTCTAACACCTGATTTCAATAGATTAATCTGTCTGTCTGTCATTCACATATCTGTTCGTCCGATCCAATTCACACTCAATAAAGTGCAGTGTTGAACTGTTTCAATTTTAAAATTAGACATGTTTAATATTCCTACATTTTGAAAAGACAGTGAACACTTTCCTGTGCAGCAGCAGAGGCTTCATGGCTCTGACTTCACGGCTCTGCAGACTGAAGCTTGGCTCACATAAGATCACTCTCACGTGATCTTATGGGGAAGCAGAAATAAACAAAATGGAGATTAGCGTGGTCCGACAATTTGCTGTAGCAATTCAATATGATGATAAAAAAACAAAAAACACAAAAAAAAGGAGGGAGGTTAAACGAGTCTGGACGAGTGGGGAGATGCGGTCAACACATATTTTCTGTTCTCTTGCTGCTTTGGGATGCCTCTCTCATTGGTTGTTGTGTACCAGCTCTGAAAGTACCGATGTAATAATCCAGAATGTTTGATATTGAACACTGGATCTGCAAAGCCATCACATTACAAGATAATCTGTGCCAACCAGCATGTTTTAACACTGCACATCAAGTCAAGCACTCACCTTCTGCCTTTAGCATAGGAGATCTCCACTAAATTAACCATATGTGAGCTATCAATTACACATTGGCTGTTGCATCGGGTATTACTACAATGAATGTTTCAACATATCTGTGTAGCACATGAAGGGCCTGTAAAAGTAATTTATTTTTAAAAACATATCCAAATAAAGACACATATGTGCATTAAAGGTGCATTAAATGGCCTGTGTGCCCTAATGAGGGCCAGATATGTACTTTGAAAGTATTCACACCTTAGAAACGAGCTCCCAATAGGCTAATTTATTCGCCCAATCAGATCCTGAAGATTTTCATGCAGCATTCTTTTCTTCAAACCTTTTTTATTTGCAAAGGATTTTCCTCTTTAGTAATCATCTTGGCCTCTGCTGCAGAAACACCATTAATTTTCACCGTTCTAATATCCTGTGTTGCTAATGTTTATTCATTACTGTGCTTCCTTCATTAAAATAAGCGCACAACTGATGGTGATCCGTCTTTCCCATACCACTCGAGGCTCCTCCACATTTTGGGGAAGTGGGCAGTCTGTTGCATAAATTATTATAGGCCCAAATCTTTTTTTTTTTTTTTTAATTGCAGCTTGTTTCATGGGGATCAGTAGTTTCATATCATTCTGTTAAACATGCAGTACATCAGGGAGAAGCTATACATATTATACTGACATACTATCAAATCAATAAATCTTGCAAAACAGCTTGCTTAGCAAGCACTTTTACCCACACAGAGTTAATTAAGGATACAATACAGAAGATTTTAAGATTTAAGTATCCAACGTGACTCCAGGTTTATTCTCCAGAGGGTTCTGGCTCTTATACACTATACATCTCTACCTTGTTGTAAGCTACTGAGCAGCAGTTATAGCCCCCCGCTCCATCCTCCATACTCCACAAACATCTTGTTTTGTCTTGACAGATTGCCCCCTAGCTGTAGAAACTATACACAGTGCTGTAGAAACTATACACTGTGGGTTTAAGGTTGCAATAATTGTTGCAGCAAAAGTTAAGTTTCCTTTTTGGCAACATACAGGCAGCAGAAAAGCTGAATACATGATGGAAATATTATTCCCTTGTAAAGGTGGTATGGAATTTGCTATGTTAGCTAACATTTGCCTTTGTAGGCATCTACCGGACAAGAAGAAAAACTCAAAATTAATTTGAAGTCATGCAACTGGTCACCTAATGAATGCAAATTCAGTATTCACTTGCTTTTAGCTGTGTTTTAGTCTCCATCAACCGACTCCAGAGGGAAACATCTATGCCATTAGCGTAGATCTTTGGTGCTGGATAGTGTACAATGGGTTTATCAGAGTTTTGCTGCTGAAAATAATCCCTCTTCAGGGGTGAAAAAAGTTTCTGAGAATGACATGACTGTACTAAAACACAAAAGTTGTCTCTCAGTTTAAATAAGCCAAATTAGCCACGGGAAAAACAACTATTGAAGTTGCTTTGAAAAGACAGATAATACAAAAAAGGAAAAATATACACAGTACAGTGAGAAACCTTCCATTCCAAAGATGACTCAAACTGAGAAAAAAAGTCTGGAACCTTCAGGTGAAATTAGGGATTTCATAGTTAAGTATAATAGGACACATTCATGATTTGCCAATGAGCCTTACAGTCACACAATGGTAAGAATAATAACACCACTAAAGGTTTTCCCTCCACTGAAACGCTGATTCATTAGCCCTAAAAGTCAATGGGGCAGAATGTCGGTTATGTGCCTCTGGGTTTTTTCTAAACATCTCCCACGTATTCTTTACCAGACAGAGTACTGAATATATGCAGTAAAAGCAGGGATACATGTACAAAAACTTGTTAAAAAAAAACAGGACCCATAAGTCGTAAAGCTGTTTACCATGTTAGCTACTGTATGTCTATGTTTAGACTGAATGTCTACTCATTATGAATACACAGCAGTGTTTGACAAGTTGTCGAAAAGTGATTCTGGAGGCTGGAGTTTATGTTTACATTTTGTTGACATCTTGTCAGCTTTTAGCCGGTATTCAAACTTGGGTAACAGAAGAAAGAGGCAAAATTATCTGTCGAGACCCACACAGATAATTTTAATAATCTACTGAGACCCACATAGACGGCATCTGACATGCATCAAAACAACCACGCCTTGTTTTCTGTGAAAGCCCACGTACTGACTGCGTCTTTATGCTTCACTGTCCTTTTCCCTTGCATTGAGGCGTATCGTCTCTCTGGTGGAAAAACATATATTTTACCACGACTTCTGTCCCTACAATTGCATTTCTAAAACTGACACGTCTGACGCAACAGAGTGTGACATGGCAAGCGTTGCACTGTGACTGAGGTCAAGGTTTTCCATTTAATGTACCAAAAAACAAAAAGGTTTTAGCGCACTTCCAACTTTGTTTGGATATTTAGCCACTGTGGTTGTTATCATTGCATAAAGCTGAGCTTAAACCTGCATTCATTGATCTCCTGGCCACTTGAGGGCGGTGTAACAAGTTGTTAACACAGTTGACATTAAACCTCGATTTGCTCTAAACACACATGTAGTAATCAACACGTTCACGATCCAAATTATTCAAATACAGCAGCTTGGTCGGTAGACCTTACGCTTCAAACTAGAATGCCTTACCTACCCCTCTAGTGTCAGTGTTGGTTTGGTTTGGGTTAAAACACCTGCGTTCATTCACATAACGTCAATGACTTAAGTACATCACTCGCGTCATGCAAGTTTTGTTAAAAGGCTTACTAAAAGAAATCACTCTTTGGTCTTATTCACAAACAGGGCATGAATCCGATGTCGAGAGGGAAAGTCCACCGTATCAACCATCCGACCACCCAGACTTCACCTTGTATCTACACCCACTGAATACCTGCCACACTGAGTATTTAAGAAAGCGTATGTGAAAGATGTGTGGCAGCAAAATCCAGTGTGTCACAGAGTGTGCGTGCTTTAAATAATAGCCTGACTGACTGACAGCCGAACAGAAAGACTTGCTCGGCTGTAAAAGAGCTGAGTGAGGTGGCCAATTTCCCAAAACAGCAGCTGCCAGAAGAAGGGTGAGCAAGTGACGAAAACATTTGTATGCATCATATCCTGACACTGACATCCATGGCTCAGAATAGACACTGCTTTCATTCAAAGTCATTACTTGTCTTTTAAACTGTGAATTCCCGGTTTCCCTTTTCTCTCTCCTCTCTGTCAGTTTCTTTGTTTGATATTGCGTGTGCGTGTCTGTGTGTGTGCATGTGTGTCTGTGTGTGTGCATGTGTGCGTTTCTGTCCTGCTGAGAAAACTGGGATCCGATGAGGGATACCAAAGTCCATTCAAAGATTTCCTGCTGAGATAGAAATGAGTCTCTTTATGGGCAGACCCCAGACACACACACATTTACAAACACACACATCTTAACGTGTTGCCTCTGTGTGAGTGTGTGAGTCGCTCGGTGCCTTAAGGCTGGAGAGTAGTTCTCGAGCAGAGGAACATGTCTATTTCCCGAATGAGTCTCGGCTGGTAATTAAAATCGAGATGGCAATAAAACCAAAGTCATCTTGATGATGCGTTTCTCCATCAGACGCTGAGCTGTGTTCGTATGACTGCAGAGGAATATTACTATTTATTTTTTACACGATCAGTATCAGTTTCACACAGTTTCTCCCTTTTCTTTCTTCTGCCATCAGTGGCGCAGTTTCGCCTTACCCCAGTTATGTGCGTACGCATGGGTCAGAATATGTGTGGAGGACCACCCATTTTCCCGTCAAGTTCTCTTTTTATAAACCCCATGGTGCGCATAGAGAGTTGCATACACCTTCTTTTGTGCGTACACAACATTTATAAATGAGGCCCCAGGTCATGAACAATACATCTGTTTTACACACTATCTAAATTAAACAGCTTAACTGCTTAACTTAACTATCTAACAACCTGTGGTTTGCTCAGGTCAAGGAACTAATTACAAGCAACAAGTTCAGATAAAAGGTGAATGCCAAAGGCAAGATGGCATTCTTGCATGTCTTAGATTGGACCCAAGAAATATTGGACCCTTAAGTATAATTTCCTTGTTTTATTTATTCTTTTTTTTATGAAAAAACAAATTCATACCCGTTAATTATAAAAAAAGTTTCATAACAGAAATCCATTTCAGAACATCACTTTTATTTAAGTTGGAGAGAATTAAAAAATAATTACTATTGTTAATTACTAAAACACTACTGTGTCAGAATAGGGATCTTGGTGACTGCTACAAACAGAAAAAAGCAACATAGTCACCAAAATAAAGGTTGGCATGTACATTTCTGCAAAACCACAGGACTTCTGTTTCTTTAGGTTCAATTTTCAGTTCACCTCTTATCAAAAAGTTGTGTTTATGCTCTTGTTGGGCTTAGGCACATACATTCACTGGATTAGGATTAGGAAAATATGCTGTGGTTCAAAATAAGGGTTTTGGTTGATACAACATGGCTGGAGATGTTCCCGGGGTCTCCTTAAAAATACACAGTGTCGTCACGGTTACTTATGTTGAAACACAAACTTGGCCAGCGGACTTGGCAGCCTTATCGGTTCTAAAATTATGTAAATAGTGTGTTTTTCTTCAAGTTTTTTAGAATCACTACATAACGGTAATTCAAATGTGTTGCTCCCCAGCCCATTACAATATTTGAGTATGATACATACTAAAATATGAAGTATATATGTGAGATGTAATACAACAGCAAACAAACTTTAGCAGCTACCACTACTACAGGAATACACACTTACTCAATGTGGCATCAATTACAAAATTTAACCACATCCCCTGTCAAATGCAAGAAGTGACAGACATCTTTATTTGTAGATACATTTTTGATGAAAACTTGCTCAGTGCTAATCACTGTGACAAATGCATTTCAATTCCTGTGGTTGCTTCTCAATAAAAAGCTGTGTTCTACCTGGAGACCACTTGAATAAGTAAATTACCTGTTTCCATTAGCAGTATCTTTATACAGTGCTGACACTGTAAATGAAAGTGAATGGTACGCAGTGTGGCTGATATCAGTTTGATAAAAGAAACCAAAAAAAACCAAAAAAAAAACACTGGATTGCATAATGCAGAGTTTCCTGTGAATCCAGCATAGCAATGACGGACCCTGCCACTTACAATAAGAACTTCTGTGTAGACTTCAAAACATTAATCGGCTATTGCTGGAAAAAATTAAATACAAGCTCAAAGGGATAGTTCAGGCCTTTTGATGTGGGGTTGTATGTGGAAATGATTCCTAGTCAGTCTATTACTTGTAGCAGATGACTGTCAGCTCTCCCCGTTTGGACAAGCAGTGCGTAGCACCAACATAAAGCAGAGCACTGTACTGCTAAATGGCACTGATAGCAAGAAGTATTTTACCCACCTAAAAGAAGGCTTGCGCTATATTTCTGTGCGTTACTTTTCCGTCAGACAGCCCTTTCCTTTGTGACTACAGTCCCTAAATCGTACAACCTTCATATTCAAGCAATTGCTGCTGCAGATCAGCAGTTTGAGTTTGACTTTCAGCAGCTGTCTGATGGCAATGTTAAGTGCCAAAAATGTTCAAAATAGGTGGACCCGCTTCCCTGTCTGTGTTTGGTGCTGCTTCTCCACACAGGGGGAGTGCTGACGGTCATCTGCTTCAGGCAATTCACCGACTAAAGATAACTACCTCATACAACTGCATATCAGAAGACCCCGACTATCACCTTAAGGATTGTAACTTTTAAAGTCCACTTTGGAAGAGCGTTGATCTTTTGATCTCATTCCAAACTCGTCAAATACTGAAAATCAGCTTTCTTACACCTTGTGGACCTTTTTTAAATATAAAAAACAGTCTCAACATAACATTTCTTTGTATCTCCAAAACTGAAAATTGGCCTCCCAGCTTTCACCATAAGTGATTAGCTTGAAAAACAATTATCTCATTATCCTCAGCACAGTATGCCTCTATACTGCTGATATTTTATTTACTCTTACACGTCATTGTGTGAGGGCAACATACCAGTTCATATTCATCACAGACACACTTAACACCATTTAACAGCCTCTTATCAAATAAGCAACAGCCAATGACTGACTAAAATACTTGAAGAGAGTAACATACAGCAGTGAACGGCAATAAGAGACAACACAACAAAATCTAACACCTCTCAAATTACAGAGAAAGCATCTGCTCTTACATTGTCATTTCATTATTCAGTCTGATTACTAGATTTTTCATCAGAAGTGGTAATTTAGCTAGTGATAACAGAGTGTTCCTTTCAATTTCAGATGCCTGATTCCTTCATTTCAGTCACAAGTGAGCTCCATTTTTGGACTAATGAAGAAAAGTGTTGAATAAAGCACATCGGATATGGATGGACGGCTACTTATAACCAGTGTACATTTTCTCCACGGGGGTGTTTGCCGCTGCAATGTGCCCTTCTCCCAGCGCACTCTTCCCTCCTGCTTGTTTCTTATCCTCTGTGTCTTCTGTTGAATGGCAAACAAAGGATTTTTGGAGGATTTGTTACAACCTACCCTCAACAAACCAATGACAGACAAGAAGCAAGTGGCCCAGTAATAATTCTGTCACATGGGACATGGCTGGCTCGTCTAGTCGGGTCTCAGACATATAAGGCCTTTGTAGGGGTTTCTGTCTCGGATGTCTATCAGAGTGGAAGTTCCTAAGGTCATGGATATGCTGAATTTGTTTTTTGTGCTTAAGAGGCAAGTTGTAAACAAAAGACAAATGGAGGTCACAATAAGTGTTTGCCCCTTCCTCGGACTTAATTGACATCTTCCATTTTTATCTCCATCACTTTCTTGAAATTTATTTTTCTCCCTACCAGACACATTCTCCTCTCAAACTACTCAAACCTCTATATCATCGCTTTCACTGTCTCATTCTCCATCTTTGTGCACTCACTTCCACTGTGTAAACATTTTTTTAATGCTTGTGTGATTGTGTGTGTGTGTGTGTGTGTGTGTGTGTGTGTGTGTGAGCACATCGAAGTGTGCATTTCAGGGGTTATTTTTCCATGAAAACTCGAAGCAAATAAGGGGATAGAGGAGCAAAGCACAATTGGCTGGGGCTTAACTTACTTTACATAATTGTTGCCTATAAATGCATTTCCAACGTCAGGGGTTTAAGCGCCTGACGCTTAACGGAGAGAAAAAAGAGGGCTGAGGCTGTTGCAAGCCATCGACGGCGGAGATGGAAAAGACAGGGGTTACATGGGGAGACAGAGGGGTATCGAAAGGGGAAGCAAGACAGTCAGAAAAGTGCAGAACATACAACTGGAAGGCTCAGCAGCACATTTTGTCTGTTGCCTTCATTTAGTTACATTGTGTGTATTTGGTTGACTGATTAAACATTTACTTGCCAATCCATTGCAAGTATTGGAATTATATTGATAACTGTCTTTGATAATGATTGATAATTATGATGGAGTGATTTCTTTCACCCTTTCAGAGAAAGAGGGGGAGAGAGAGAGAGAGGAAGTGCACATGAACAATACTGCTCCTCACCTATTTACGTTTACATTTATGTCAGAGACCTATTCTACAGATGCAGACACTGAAGCTGAAGTATCCACCTTATTCCTGACTTTGTGAGTTTACCCATGGTTCATAGCGGTATTTGGTTATGCTCTTCTGGTTGAGCTGGCTGACCTCTGTGTTTACGCTAACGTAGCTGTCATGCTCGCTCTAAAAAACGGCTTTTAACACAAAGTAAGAGGCAGAATGGATAGAAATTGGAGGTGGATACACAATACAGATGTTTTAATAAGTTGTGAGGGCAGTTCGCACAGTGCCTCACCCGTCAGTTCTCACGGAGTGGGCAGATGACATGAAGCATTAGCCCGATGTTAGCTACATCGACAGTTAATTATCTTATATTTTCTCAAGGTGTTGACGATGGAGAATTACACAGTTACAAAAGCACAGAAGCATACAACTACCTGCACAGTAACACAATCGGGAAAGTACTGTTGAAAAAACACAGCAAGTTTATATTTCTGAAGGCAGCAGTAACGTTAGTGCCCAGCCACAGCGTCAATCAAGCTAACGTTAAACATACAGCTGGATGATGCTGAAGGAAAGAGGAGTCGTGGAGACAGGCGGCTGCTCGTGCATTGCCGGGTTAGAGAAGACATGCAGTCATGCAGCAGCTATTCTGTGGAAGATGATGTAGTGTCAAAGTCGCGAGCGACGCTAGTCTCCGTTCCTCCTCCCTCAGCACGGCGTGTAGGGCGCAGGGCACAGACATGTTTGTATAAGTTGTTGATGTACTACACAAGACGTTTCTGAAAAAAAACTTCAATTTTCATGAATTGTTGTGGCAACCAACAATAGCACATGTTGTACCTGAGCTCATTTTAAAAACAATTTAGTGCTTATGACCTAACGCTAGTTGTTTAGGGCTAGCTTGGCGGCAGCGGTCAGTCATGCAGTTGCAAAGCAACCGGAAACAGAAAACCGCCGGCGGAAGTAGTTATCTGTCATGGCAGCCCCCATAGGCTTCCGAGGACACAGGTGGGGTTACACCCCGCCTTTCCGAAATCCCGCTGTTCCGAACATAGACTTCAATTCATCGTAATGACGGGGTTTCCCTTTTTTTCAAAGACCCCGCTATTCTGAAAAGGCTATTGAGGAAACCCCTCCATTCCGAAACCCCCCCACTCCGAACTAACCCTAACCTTAACCCACTTCAGAACTGTGCGAGTGCGACTGGAAGTGGACATCAGCACCACGGATAGCGGTGTTAAATTTCGGAACAGCGGTGTTTTGGGGGGAGCGTCAGAACAGCGGTGTTTCGGAGTGGGGGGTGTTTCGGAATGGAGGGGTTTCGCAATGGAGGGGTGTCGGAACGGAAGGCTGTCCCCAACAGGTGGATAGCGCTGGAATTATGTTGATATGACTGTTCTGCTTTTCCTCTCGACTTTTGCGGCTGTCCTCCCAAGAAGGTCTGTCGTTTGCTCCATGATAGCCGTAGATTTGTAAAAACTTCAATAATTTCTTTGGTTTTGGGAACATCATGGTTTGGGTTAAAATGAAGAGCTCTTTTCAAAAACGCGATAAACGCCAATTTAAAAAAGAAATAGTTTATTATGCCATTTTACTGCGTACTGAACCTATTCACTGTTCCATCAACGTTTCATGCCAAATTGTTATATTTCCTTGTTTAAAATGCACCACGAGATGCAGTTCCTTTCCAAACCACGACAAGCACCAAATCTCTTTTTAGCCTAATTGCGATATGTCCTATCGACCAATCAGAATTCGGAATTGCATTCTATGCAACATGGCGGTGCTTGAAGCAAGAGAGTTATGTTTGTAATCAGTCTTCAAAATGAGTGTTTTAAACTGTGATAATCAGGGGCGGCTGGTATATGTGGGCTAACAGGGCTAAGCCCTCCCTATCCCTCTCTGTCTGTCATATTTACAGTAAAATGAAAAAATGTTATAAAAAACCTTAGAACACATTGTTTTAAATGTTGGCTGAACCTAAAACAGCAACAGCACCAAAAAGTGGCAGAAAAAACCCAGGATATATGAGATATCTTGGGTTTTTTCCTGTGAATGGACTAAATGTATTCAGCCCAAGCACAGTAGCAAGCTTCCATTCATTTTTGATTGACAGGTGTCGTGTCACGCCCCCATTTGGGCTAAATTCATCCAGCCCAAACTCAGTAGTGTAAGCTTCCATTAATGTTTGATTTACAGGTGCCCTGATACACCCCCTTCATATGCTGCCCATTTGGGCTAAATTAATTCAGCCCAAAGGCTGACCTTCGGCCAATCACAGCGCGGAAGCAACAGTACAGTGACCTTCGACCTATCACAGCGCGATAGCAACAGTACAGTGACCTTTCACCTATCACAGCGCAGTTCTAGTTCGTAGTAGAGGATGGAGAGAATGAAGTGAGCAACTGAAGTATGGAGGGCTTTAGCTTGAACATGAACAAAGTGGATTATTTACTTTCTAATCCGTTTTCTTTAATGTCTTTGGAGGAAAAATTGGAAGTGAAGAGATTGAGGCCACATCATCCAAACGATGTAAACATAACAGCATAACAACAACGGATAAACAGCAAAATCGTAACTTTTGTGTTACATGGTTTCGGCGAACGGACTGGCTAACGGCAAGTACAACTAAAAATTCACTTTTCTGTTTCCCATGTTTGCTGTTTGGAGGAGACACGGCTTGGACCCAACAAGGAATTGTGGATTTGAAACATTTGTCCGACAACATAAGGAAACATGAATGCAGCACGAGCCACATTGGAAATGCTGTGAAGCTGTCATTGCTGGGTAAAGTAAACATCACCTGTCAGCCTAATGAGGGTCTCCGCATGGCTGTACAGAGACACAATGAGCTGGTAAAAAAAAAAAAAAAACAGACATTCACTGTCACGGATTGTGGACTGTATTAAATTTTGTGGGGGACACGAGCTTGCTCTGCGGGGGTCAGACGAATCTCCCACTTCGCTCCAGCAGGGCGTGTTTCTAGACCTCGTCGACCAGTTCTTTTTTTTAGACAGCCAATTAGCCGATCAACTGTCAAACACACAGATTGCAAAGTACACATCCAAGACCAGCCAAAACGAGTTGCTTGACTGTATGTTGGAGATTTATGGACAAAAACTGGCGGTTGAAATATCGCAGGCATCTTTTGTGGCTGTGCAAGCTAACGAGACAACAGATGTGGACTGTGTAAACCAGTGCGTGATTGTGCTCAGGTACATCACTGAAGCCTCCATGGTGGTGGAAAGATTCCTCACTTTCTCCCCGTTAGTGGACAGAACTGCTGCGGGACTGGAAACACTGCTGCTGGAGAAGCTGCAGCCATATAAGTTGGAGAACAAACTGATCGCACAGACATGACAGGGCAGCCATAATGAGCGGTGCATCATCCGTCCTGCAGGCCAGGTTAAACGTTCCCTCACGCACACTTTGTGCACTGCTATGCCCACCAGTTAAACCTCATCATGATGCAGGCCTGCTCATCTCACACACCCGTCAGAATATTTTTTGCCAACGACAGCTTTTGCGACGTTTTTCTCCAAGTCCCCAAAGAGAACTGCAGTCCTGGATGAAGTGTGTGGCAAGAGGATCCCAGCGTCAGGACAGACACGGTGGAACTTTAAAAGCTGCACCGTCCACACCGTGTTTGACCATCAGGACCCTTGAAAAATGTGCTTTGCATAAATACGGGATGATCAGTCTTGGGACAGCATGTCAATCCAACAAGCGCATGGCCTGTCCGCACTTCTGAGGGATGATAGCTTTCTTTTCTTTTTATCTTTTTTCCACTCTGCCCTCATGCATGTAGCTATTCTCTACAACATTCTTCAGAAACGGACCACAGATTCTCTCAAAACGAGACAGGCCCTGAAGAATTTTTCGTGCTCCATATCGGAACTGAAGGACAGGCTGACCACAGACAACAATCAGCCACATCCAGATGTGGACACCGCTGCAGCCGCTGCAACGCCCCGCAGGGCGCGGCACTCTGACAATGTGTCAGTAGCCACACAGTGCTGTGACATAATAATTCAGCAGTCAAAGGTTCGCTTTGAGAAAGCCAGGCACTTGGTGTCTTTCGAACTGATTGACCCTGAACTCTTTCCGCTGTTCAAGAACACTTTCCCGCAGAAGCAGCTGGACATTGCATGTGAACATTACCCGATGCTCTGCAGGGAGAAACTGAAAGGTGAGCTGATGGTGATGTACAGCAGTGTGGAGTTTGCGGGCCTAACGTCCGCAATGTCACTGCTGAGGATGCTGACTGAAAACAATCTTCAGAGCACTTTTTCTGAAACACTGAAAGTAACACAAATCGCCATGACATCTGCAGAGTCAGAGAGGTGTTTCAGTACAATGAAGAGGATCAAATCCTTTCTCAGAGGTACAATGGGACAGGACAGGCTAAACGCACTGGCTACGCTGTCCATTGAGCGGGACTTCATCCAAAAATCAGCGGACTTTAATGACATGGTGATTAACCTGTTTGCGTCACAGAAAGGCCGTCGGTGTGAGCTGCTTTTTAAATAAGGTATGCCCAGCTCTGAAACAACTCTCTCTTCTACAAACACTGCTATTTTTGCTTTGGTTTTGCAATAGTTTTATTTCTGGAGAGAGAGAGAGAGAGAGAGAGAGAGAGAGAGGCTATAGAACTAGAATGGGGGAGGGGGTAATAACAGGTTAATTTTGTGTAATTCTATATTTCATACTGGCTCCAATCAATGTACATGACAATCTAAATAATATACTTCCACAGGCATTAGTAAAGACCGTGTGTCCCAGGTGGCTCAATATTATGCTGAGACTGCTGAGGCTCGCCCAGAGAGAAGAGGTGGTGCACGGCACAGTGAGGAGCACAGCAGAAGGGAACTCGTTGCCGAGCACATCCAGTCTTGTACCTGCAGAGCCAGCCATTATGGGCGGAGAGGAGCACAAGGCCACAAGTATCTCCCCAGTGACATGAATGCACAAGATGCAGGAGCTCTTTGAGGCTCAGAACCATGCTCAGACCAGCTAGTCCCTCTATTATTCGGTGTTCTCCGAAGATTTCAATCTTGGCTTCGGTCACCCGGCTACAGATGCATGCTCTAATTGTGCCATGTACAAGATCCGGATTACAGATCCAAACCTAACTGAGACAAAGAAGAGGATGGAATCTGCATCATTCATCTTGCATCGTCGCAGAGCTCGCATGTGTTTTGACCTGTTAGGCAGGGTTGCTGGAGGTCATATGACCCTATGTTTTGATGTGATGCAAAACATGGTCCTTCCAAAAACTCCAATAGGACAGGCCTATTACTCATGGCAGGTGTATCTGTACCTGTTTGGTGTTGTTATGCACCATGGAGAGAACAGACGACTGACAAAAGATGATGTCCATCTCTACGTGTGGCAGGAAAATGAGGGTAGCAAGGACAGCAATATGATTGCATCTGAGTGACTGCCTCAAGGTTCGACTTCAGGACAAAGTCGGCAGATCCAGGGGGCTTCGGCTTTTCAGCGACTCTTGTTTTTGGCAAAACAAGAACATGGTGTCCATGCTCATGGAACTTTGCCAGTGTTTCCCCAACCTTGGCATAGAGCATAACTTTGAGTTTATAGTTGTTTGCTTTAACCATCATTGTTCAATATGTTCAGACTGAGCCAACAAACCATTTTAACAGGTTAAATTGAATATTACATATCTGGGGTATAATTGGCCATTTTTGACTATTTTTGATTTTACCATAATATTTCACCTTAAAAACTATTTACCTTGCCTTGTTTGGTGTCATAAATATCTCTCTATAAAAGCAAGGAATCTCTGTCTGTCTGTGTGTGTGTGTGTGTGTGGCTCAAATATCTCTGCGGATCAGGATCAGAATGACCTGAGAGTTTCAACATGGCTGCCGTTTGGCTCAGTGGTGTGCGACTTCGCATTTGTTTGGACTGCAATGATACTGTGAATAAATTATTTCATAAATGCTTTACAAATTCTGGAGCATAGTCCACCGGAGCTACCACAGTGACATGCGCATTAGAGCCAATCACTGCAGAGCTCAAGCCTACACACATTAAGAAACAAGCGGATTTATACCTGCGGCAGCGCGAGCCAGAACAGAACGGGAGTTAGCCGGCGGTTCGGTCCCGTTCTGTTCTGTACATCTAAACTGACTGTTGTGGATTAATGAGACTAAACGAGACCGGACCGGTCTGTTCGGGCCTGAGGAGATGCGGAGACGCGCGGACAACAAAGTGGAATCGGAATCTGTGGATGTTTGTGTGTAGCTAGCGGCTAGCCAGCTAACCTACACGGCCCAACTCCCGAGCTGACGGACCGGACGCAGCGACCTGTCCAAAACCGGACTTGGGGTAAATAATGTCCGCCACGCTTTTTTGCGAACATTGCCGTCACGTTTACTTTGTGTCTGGTGCAGAAGAAACAGTAAAAAAGGGCTTTTGTCACGAAAGTGTTCAAGCAGCAAGTTTGGTTGTGGAGGAACAGGAAGTTGTGGGAGGGACTTCGGCAGATGAGTGACAGGCAATGACGGTCGGCGTACAGACAGCGATATTGAGAATTGAGAGATTTGTGACATTGAGCGTGTTTGGAGAGTATAGTTAGTGTGTTATGTAGTGTTTGGTTTTGTGTGTTTAGTGTGTAGTGGAGTCGGTTTTTTGTTTAGTGAGTCAAAACAATGAGAAGCTAATGTGGAGCAGGCAGTGCAGCTCTTCATTCAGCTGGCAGGAGCTCAGGCAGACCTGAGCATTGCCTGCATTTAAATGTAAATAGTTAACCAGAACTTTGTAATTTTTTATAATGTATGCACTTATTCAGCAAACACTATTTATATTTGCATTATAAGTAATAAAAAATGGTTTGTTAAACATATTTGTGGTTTTCACAGTAAAAAAATCTAACTTTTTCTACTCAGATTTTATGTTTTTTTGTGATTTTAGGTCCATTGTGTTAGTACAACACATGTCACATTTCATGTCAAAATGAAAAAATAACTGTACAGTCACACACGTGAGGTTGTGCTGAAAATAATCACACCAAGTAAATAGTTTTAAGGTGAAATATAATGGCAAAATCAAAAATAGTCACAAATGGCCAATTCTTCCCTGGAATATCGGATTTCACAACAAACCTAAATATCCCTGACTTTCCACCTTCAAACACAGCCTCATTTGGCCATCAGTGAAAATGCTTCTTAACCTACCACTTTTCTATAGGAACACATATTTCCTACGGGCACTACACTAGTAATACACATTGTTATATAAATGTATTAATTATAAATTGTTTTTTGCTAAATTTGTGCACAAGTTTTTTGAAGTGTACAAAGTTATATGTAACTATTTACATTTAAATGCAGGCAATGCCTCAGAGTCAGGGCTCCTCAGCTCAATGGAGAGCTGCACTGCTTGCTCCACATTCTGCAGTTGTTTTGACTCATTAAATTAAAAAACGACTCCACTACACACTAATCACACTACACTAAACACTACAGGACACACCAACTATGCACTCCAAACACGCTAAATGTCACAAATCTCTCAACTCTTAAAACTCGCTGTCCCTATCGCTGCTTGTGACCGGCACAACAGCTGTCACTTTTCCGCCCCGTCACTCCCAAATCTTCCCCCTGTCCCTCAGCAACCATATCACGTGACTTGCCAAATCATTTTATGATTGGCTGGTGTGGTGCTTTTTTCCACCAATAGGAATGCGTTTTTTTGCTTTCAAACACACTTTCGTGGGGAAAGCCCAATTTTACTGTCTCTTCCTGCACCAAACGCAAACCAAGGAGACGGCAACATTAGTGAAAAAGCGTGCCATACATAATATATCGTAAATCTGGTTTTACTTGGCCTATCAACACGATTTAAAAAGTGTTGTATAGTTTGAAGGCCGCTCGAACACATAAAGTCAGAACTGAGACTCACAGAGGCGCAGTTTCACTTCTACATCAGCCTAAATTGGTCACGTGATTTTGGTGCGCCAGCGCGTCAATCGACCCCAAAGGGTTAACATAATGTGTGAGTATAGGTAAAAAAAATAAATTTTCCCGAAAACTATTAAAATGGATTCATAGCGTTTCGGAAAAGAGCTCCTCAAATGATCAATTTCACAAGTGGTAACTCCTGGGACTGGAGTTACCATATGTGACATAATTTTAGCAAGTTCCCCCGAAATGACACATGTTTCATGCATAACTGGCAAAGCCCTTTGGTAGTTGTAGTAATTATGATGGGACCAGAGGAGCAGGTCAGATGATGTCACAGCTTGACAAGGTCTCCACTTGGAGGACGTCTGAGGATGGGTCAACAACAAATTGACTTCAACATTGGAGACTGCTGTTCGATTCCCATGTCAAACCATCTGTCAACATCAGGTTTCTTGTAAAATCTGAGAGTGATAATTTGCTAACTCTAACAACATGGTTATCATTTTCACCATGACAATGACACCAGTTCAACCCAAAACATAAGACATTACCTTGTTTGTTGAGATAAGGCTGCTATGTTTTGTTGTAGTGGGAAAGGACTATCAGCATATCTTTGTCATTCAATTTGGTTGTTGAGCCTCGCACAAACATAGGTTCTATTATTCTATTCCTAATTTCAAGCCTGTTCGCACAGAACTGATTGAAAATGTGCTGGTTCAACACGTTCTCACTCCCAACTCATCAAATACAGCAGCTTGGTCAGTGGTCTTCGACTTAAATGTGTGACGCTCAACCTACCCCAGTAGTGTCAGTTTTGCATGTGAAGAGCTCTGCAGTCAAGTAAGCAATAACGAACAGTATGCAACGTCCGGTTAGACGTTCAAAGTAAACACTGTTGACAAAAAGTTTTCAAATTATGATATTTAATGACTTTTGACAGTTGTTATGTTACCTATTGGTCAGGTTTAGCTAAGGACCATACTTTGGGTTAAGATAGCAACACTAAGTGGCGTTAGTATGTCACTCACGTAAGTTTTGTAATTCATGTGCATTAACGTAACAAATCACTCTTGACCAGAGATGTTCTACTATTGTAGAGACAGATCACTCTGATCATTGTGAATGGGGAAATCTGCGACGCCAAAGATGGCGCATATCCCGCCCCTTTCGCCAACAGCCGATCACCTGCATTGTCACAGCCGAACTGGGAAAATTATAGCCCAATCACGTTGTTTCACCAGCGCATGCGCACAAGTAGTTTTTCCGACAGAGACCAAAAACACTTACTGCTTTCAAATCTTTATCTAATTTATAGAGTGAATGATAAGAAATGATGCATTAGACATTATCTGGTCCATACATCAATGGTCAGGTAGAGTAGAGCCAGAGCACAGCAGCCGGCACAGATTCAGCCGTACGATGGACGTCGGTGTCGTAAATATGTGCGCATGCGCAGTGGACCCCCTGCACTAGAGGGGCGCTTCAAGACGTGGCACTGGAGTGATACCTACAGCGTCAAAATGAGACGCTAAGGGCCACTGACCAGGCGGCTGTATTTGTCAAAATGGGCTCTTTGTCGTTATGTTTGCCACCCCACATGACATTACCCGATTGACCCATAGGTAGTTCCTTTTTTGTTTCCACGGTTGTGTCATTTACATAGGAGAACAGCTTCTAGAACAAAGTTGGTCGGTGTCAGGAGTAGAAAAAGCATTACAATGCCACAACAGAGCTATTACTTTGCTTAAATTGTTCTCGCGGCAAGATGCCAACATGGAACAACTGACGGAGCAGTTTCCACAAATACATTTTGCATGTTGATTCTGCCTTAATGACTCTGCCTTAATCACCCAGCCTCCTGCTCTCCATTGTATAAATGTGACATTAGTATTTGTGTTAAATACAGACTCCTGAAATCTGTGCCAGACTCTTGTTGATTGCCCAGCCTTCCCTGGTGGCTCATAAAGGCTGATTCATAGTCTCATAGATTACTTAATGTTTCTTGAAATAAAAATTGAATTAGTGACATCAAACTGCACTCCTTTACAGTAGGGACAGCAAGTGTATTTCCAGTCCGGTGAATGCCAGCAGGCACTCGCTGTTATAAAAGAGCTGCATCTTGCTGTCTCTGCCATCAGCAGAGCCAGAAACCCTCCTGTCATCCTTCCGTTGCCTCCAGCTCCCACTGCAGCACCTCCACACTGGAGGGACATTGATCAAGTGTCATCCGCGGAAGAGGGCCTAGCGGATCAAGAGCTGCTGGAGGAGGCCATAAAGTTGGAGCCCATCCACCTCCCTGTCTTTAAATCCTCTAGGCTGCTTGAGGCCGCTGGGTATATCCTCTCCCATCCTATGCTGGCTGCTTTGTCCGCCAAACGTAAGCCCAGTCATCCGTGTGCGATTCAAGCTCCTCCTCTAGCTGCAGTCCTGGTCCAAATCCCAACCGCTGCCTCGCTCCTGCATGGCCTCAGCGCGGTCCAGATAAGAGGATTTTCCTCAGCAGTGATTTCCTACCTCAGATGCCAGCTGCTGACAGAGCTGAGGTGAGGTTGTCAAATGTAGTTTCACAGCAATGTCATGTCTCACCAGGGGGTGTTGTTTCTCTCATGAAGTTTTTTTTTTTTTTTTTTTAATCGGTTTCACTTACTGCTGCCACTGTCTGAGAGGAGCAGCATGGCTGTTTACACCGAGCAGGGTGACTTAGAGTCCATTGTATGACCCATCTAATCACCCCTGATTCCGAAATCCTTGCTCTTTATACTTATTCAGTTAGTGACTCTACAGAGGTAGTGTAGGGCCACTGACCAGACTACTGTATTTGATGCATTGGGAGTGAGAACGGTGCTCCATGTGTGAACTTCTATGAATAACTCTTCGATTTAAGCTACTTGATTCGTCAGGAGGCAGTGTTTTTATATGTGTACATTTGTTCTCTCGAAAAGAACATGCTCTGCAGCAGTTAAGTTCTTCAGTTACCATGACGATGTAACTTGGAAAGAAGTGAACTGGCATGTTAGCCCCGAAAACCCCGGATTAACCCTGACATTACCTCACTTACCACAGATACTGTTTATTAGCACAAGCCACTAGTTTCTGACAGTAACCTGGTTACTTGAGTAAGTTTTAACTTTGCTTTGTGGAAATGTATCAGACTACCAAATGGAAGTGCAACTCATGTGACACTAATGGTGTGAAAGGGAACACAGTGATCACACTGGTCATATGCTGAAATCAGCACATCAGCAGTGCTAAAGCTTCAGTCCCCTGTCATTATCACACTGGCTATCTTAAAGGTAAAGTGCTGCTGTGCACTCAAACATGTCTTGGCAGCATTCACAGCACACAATCCCTGTCATTCTGTATAGAAGCTAGGCTTGAAGCCTAAAGAGATGAGAGTGGACAGTTATATTGATTAAGATGGAAGTGTATCTTGTCCATCAGGTGTGTGTAAGACAGACTGCAAAACATGGTTGTAACACCTCTGCTGTAGAAAGTTAATACAGTAAAACTGTGTTTTTCTTGCCTACAAAATGTCCTATTTATAATGAAGACCCCATTAATCCTAAAGATGTTCTAAAATAAATACAATGACGTTGTCCTATCATGTACTAAAGCAGCATGATCAGACTACAGAGGTACTAAAATGGTATAAATGAATGTGAAAAAGAAATGTGAGTTCAGGATCATTTAGACAATCCTGCAGATTTTTTTCACAACACCACTGCATTATTTGGATTCATTCATACATAGTCTTACAGATTCCAAAGAACATAGCATAGCCCACTAGCATCAGCACCGTGATACTTGGTGGTTGCTCGTCTTGTAATGCCTGTTGATTCTGAACCTTTGGAAAGTCTACCAGTACTCCGGGACATGTTTCATTAGGCACTGAAAAGGAAACTTGTATAATGCACAAATATGCATTAAATATTAGGCTAATACTAACTTGTCTGTCAGTGGGGTCGTTTATGAGCTTGAGCAAATTTTAACCCAACACATAGCCGCCATATCCTATAATCAATGAAACGTCAATCTTACCGCTTCTGTGGTCTCTTCCAAATCGACATTGCAACACTTGAGGTTCATGATGACCAAACAGCGTTTTGTTATTTAGAAACCCAAGCCTTTAATGCCTGCTTCCTTTTCTCTATAAGATTTTCAGCTACTCTTTTTCAGCTACTTTTTGACATTTTCATCTGACCTTGCTGTTGATGCACGTAGAGAGCAAGCAAAGCCATTGGTCAAACAAATTTCCCAACAAGCCATAACATAACTTTTGTGAAGCAAACAACCAAATTAAATAAAAGGTGGATTGCCTAAGCCTAAGCATCGTTTGTTATTGTAATAAAACATAACACGTTGGGACCAGGAGTACTCATGGGGGAAAAAAAGAACGGTCCTAATACGGCAACACATTTATTACTGAGGTCCTGGTTGAGGGTGGGTTCGGTAGTGATGTTCGATACCACTGTTTTCCTTTCCACTCTGATAAAATTCAGGCTTGTATCAGCGATACCGATCCGATACCGATACTTTGTGCGAATACAGCTAATGTATTTCAAATCACCGCTTCATAAAGAATACAAGACATCAGAGTAATTTATTTATTTACTTATTTTAAAATCACAGGGCAAAACAAATTATGGGGCTACTCTGCACTGAATGCTTAATCTTATTTAGATTCAACTATGTATGTATTCTCTCTAAATAGCCTACAATAATGGGATACAAACACTTGCTGTTTTGTAATACTGGGTGACTCAAATTGAAATTGCTAGTAAAATATCGAATTAAATAAATAAATGCCACAATAATTGCCAAAGTTTGTCAATACCTACATTTCATAATCATATTCAAAATATCCATTAAACAGTTAAAGCACATTAGACTGATTGTAAATAATAATAGATATATTTGATAGATAAAATGTTGGCCCCCAGATGGCCCTCCAATGTGCAGAAGGTGTTGTAGGCCTGTCCAAGAAAAGATGAGACTTAATTGAACCCTGTGGGGTAAATGGTGGTCTGACACACAAAGTCAGCGACCAGCTCGCTGTGGTGCGGCCATGTCAGACACAATGTTCCCTAATAAGTGCAACTGTTGTTGTACCTTGTAAAACTCTCCCATGCTCATTACTTTTTAAAGGTCAGCAGTATTATCTCCACCCTTCTTCATTTAGGCTTATCAAACTCAGTTTGTATCACGGCCCGCTTCGTTGATGTGCTGAAACACAAACACTGCTAATTACTCCTGTCTCTGTCACTAACCACTAATCAAGGCTGATGCTGATAACAAGGAGGCAGACAGACACAGACACACACACACACACACACAGCGCCCTGCCCACAGTTAAAGATATGAGCTGCGTTTGTAAAAAAAACAAACCCACAGACATCCCATGGGGAGTGAGGCTGTTTTTTTCAAAATCTTAAATCTACCACTAAAAGAGAAAGGCGAGTTACTTATTGAAAACTATGGAGGACTGGGAGGCAAATTTCAAACAGGGCAGCCTTCAAAAGATGAGTAGAGCAAGAAAGGAGTGTTTAGATAAACAGCATATCTAGTGATGAAACATCTGCCAAATCAGACACAGACATGCATGTATACTAGAATAGACATCCCTCCCTCATCCATCTGTGGGTGTCCACCCTCAAGAACCTCTGGCATCACTCCCTGCCCAGAGGACAAGTGAAACGAGGTGGGCAGAGGATGATGCTCCAGAGGCTGGCTGGGTGTATGAGTGAGTGGGTGACAGATGAGAGGGGCAATAAAGCTGCAACCTGGGGTGGGGCAGGGAGAGATGAGAGAGGCAAGATGAGAGAGGGAAAAGAACCACGGTTTGGAAGGAAGAAATGGATCAGCTTGAGTGCTGCATGTATTAAAGGTACGTTTGAATGTTTTTTTTTTTTTGGTTTTTTTATTGATGCTTAGAAGAATCATAAGACTGGGGTTGAAGTCTTCTTGTTTCCAGTAAATCTAATGAAAAGACTAAACTGATAATGCAGCATGTTTGACTCTCTCGCCTTGTCTGTACCTCCAAGCTTATTTAGTCTCATTGTAGGCATTAAATCTTTAAAAAAATGTCTCACAGATTTAGAGTTTTATTTTTAAAGAACTCAGAGATTCCCTAAAACAGCTGGGATACAGTAGTGTTGAGGAAACATGACTTGAAACAGAAGGAAATGCAGCTGCATTTGTTGGGGGCAGTTTTCAGACAATGACCAGGTTGAAAATGAAAGCAGCTTATAATGCTAATGCTAATATTTACGTTAGTTGTTTGGTGGGGACCTCTAGTGGCTGTAATATCTGTAACAGCTGCAAAGAAGGAAGTGAGGAGCAGTAGTGTAAAGACTGAAAAGTCATAGTGAAAAGTATGAGGAGGAGGTTGGGTTTAACAAACACAAGACTTCCATTCAGGAGACCGTCATCATGGCATGCCATCATGTACATAAATTAATGTGCGTTACTTAGGTAACATGAGCAGGTTTGAAAGGGATGTTGCAGAAGTAATGCAGTGATTTTAAGACCCAAATCAATGTTTTTCTAAACCAAACCAATAACTTTTAGTGCCTAAACCTTACCAAACAACAATCATACAATAAATGTCTGGTATACAGTATGTGTCGTTAAGCATCAGCGCATTGTGTCGGTTTGGTAAACATAATACTACGACCTGCAGCCAGGTAACTTAGCACAAATCAGATATCCTGTTATTGCGCCAAGTATGGTTTTAAACACATTTTGTATGGATTTACAAGAAAGGGGGGGAAAACATATATAATGTGCTATTTAGAGAGATTAAGAGGTGCTTGAAGGTACCCACTAAGGCTCAAACCTTAGTTTACCAATTTTCAGTATTTATGCTAAGCCAAGGTACTTGAAGGTAAGTTACTGTGCAGCTTTGGACTGGCTGCAAACCAAATATTTTGCAGGTGCCATTGCCCACTAGCATATGGATAATGTAAAGTAGTCTGGCTGTTTTGTCTGATTAAACACCTGTGTGAGCAACACGATTATGCACAAATCATCATGTGAGTGACGCTAGGCAAAAGAAATTGCCTCAAGTTTGGTGTGAATGCACCATAAGCTTGATATTTGTTCGACAGATTGTTTCATTGTCTTGTTTTGTTGTTGTAGTTTTCATGGGATATGTTGATCAGGATGAACTATGTAGAATAACACAGGATTTCTGCTGTTTTACGGAACTAGCTTGTTGCTATAGTCACAGGAAAGGAAAATGTTGCCCTTTAAATGATTGATAGATATAAATAAATCATCAATCAGAGCCCTTTAATGTCACATCTTGGCTCGTTTAGCTGTATGGTTTATTATTTAAACAAGGTTTTTGTTTTGTTTTTTCTGTGGCATAAGCGTAACCTCCTCTTTAAAAGCATGCCGTAACGTACGGGGGCTGCACGACTAGGGGCGATATAAGTCATCACCAGGCTCTACTTTGAACATGCAGCCAAACTAACAGCCTGCTGTGCTCTGTTAATGTATAGGTATGAATATTCAGACCAGAACAGGGTTTGAAGGAACACTTTGATCTGTGAGGGGCTGCTAGCCAAGATGTTAAGGGGATTAAGAACTTGCAACTTATAGACTACTGCTGACTACCTTCATTTAGTGTTCCAATGTACAGTACGTAGTGGCATTTATAGATCGTAAGGTCATTTAGGATCTGATTGAGGTTTTTCTAAGAATTATTATTATCATTATTTTTCCTTTTGAAAACATGTGAAACATTTAGAAAATCTGTTGCTTTCAGTCAAGAAGAAAGTACCTCAATTAGCCCTGCAGCTGATGGGAGAGAGTCCGTGGTCCCCAACAGCACGAGCTATGACAGGTCATGAATTAATGTGATTTTGCAAAACGGTGCTGTTATGTTAACACAATAGCAGCCTGTCTGTCCTAAGTTCTAAAGAGTGTTGAATGGTGAATAGCAAGTAGTAAACAGTGGTCTGGTTGAGTACTCGATTCTGACTGTCTGCAGTGTGTCAGTTAAACGTTTAAAATATACAGCCACCTGTGGAACTCCAGTGCAAGTCATTTTGGTGAATCTGTTTGTTCTCCATTGTAAATGAATGTGCCACAGCCTGTATCTCAAATGGGTTACATTAGCATCAGCTGAGCTGCCATCTCATGAAAGGGTGAGGAGACTTTGGTGTATAAATTGATTTTATGTGCGTTTACCCCACTACAGTCTGCTAAACTGTCTCTATGAGCTTCCTGCATCATGCAGTCATCCCACATCCTATTCACTGATTAACTTCCGGCTGCAGCCAACATTACACATGGACAATTGTTCGTCTAGCCAGCTTGTTGTGTTGTTAAACATAATGTCAAATTATATTTTCTGTTGTTTCAACCATATGCAATGTTATTGACATTGAATCTTGCTATCATAATGTTAGCTTTCTGGCCAATGGCTGAGCTATTAGCTGAGGGGACTAGTTTTTTTGCTGTTGTCTAGGTTTTATCTTAGGTTCGAGCTAATTGCTGGAATAGCAAACAACGTTTCCATTGCATACAGACTTTATGAGATTGTAATGGTTGTTCCAGCTTCTAGTCAAACGCTCAGTTCTTGCTTGTGAAAGACATCTCATTTTGATTGCAACACAAATGAAAATCACAAGTATTTTTGCTGATAATACAAGATGTAATATCAGTATCATAAGGATCAAAAGTAAAAGTACATGTTGGGAATAGTCTTCTTATGCTCTCTTACTTTCTAATTGTCTAGTCATCATGTAAGTTGTTGAGCAGCAGCCAAAAACATTCTCAAATGCAAATGCCAAAAGAATCTCTTGATTTTCACCCCATTTAGGACCAGAAAGTGTTGGATAAGGTGGACGTTTAATTTATGTCTGGCTGTGATTGAATCCAGTGCTATCTTTCACTTTGATTCAACAACTGAAGATTAGGACATATAAAAGCTATCTAAAGAAATCTCTTTAAGTTGTTCGTATCACAATTCACTCACAGTATCACTTCACCTTGGTGACTTTAACTGAGGTGAAAAAAGATATTGTATTTGTTCCAGGAATGCTTACTGAGAAACAGTACAGGTACGCTTGGATAAACACACACAGTATCTTTGAAACAATATAACACCGGGCTCACATGGTAAAAAATCGTGAAATCAACTGGGAGAAGCCGTGTTGGAGGAGAGATCAACGCGCAGTGAATGGAGTGTTGCAGGGATGGCGTATTTTCGTAGGCTAACAGTGAATTTAGCATCGCCTTGGCACCCTCTACAAAAAGCCTATGGGATTTTTGAGTCGGATTTTGAAGTATTGCTGGAAAAAATAAACCCTGTGGCAAACACAAGTTCATGATGCTTACACGTTTTGTTCAGCAGAATAAGCTGCGCAGAGGAATGCCACATTTTTGATTTTCAAAGCGTAAATTATACTCTAAAAGTAAAATGCTATTGTTAGGCTGTAAACAGACTACATTGTGGCTGCATGACTTAAACGTCACCACCACTAGCATCTTACTACACACTTACTGTACATGCTTTCTATACACTGATCAATCTACAAGTTGTAGAGTTAGACGGACTAGTGCGTAGATGTTGTAACCACAGACCTTTGACCCATAGACTTTGAGATGTGGGAGGAAGAGCGACAATGCTAACTGATTTTCCAGGTTTTAGGACCCCCTGGACCCTTTAGTATTAGCCCAATACCATCGTCGCACTACATCATTTCCATTGTTTCGTGCCGCAGTCTCAATGGGCTCTTGATATTTCTGAGGGAAAGACTCCAAAACCTCCTGCTCCGACTCTCTTTCCTCCCATCCGATCTCCATGCCATCCATCCCTCTCCCTCTCCCTCTCCCCTCCCCTCCAATACGCCCGGTCCATCAGTCTGTGAGTCAGTGTTTCAGAGCCGTGGGGAGTCTGGCAGCCTGTCTGCCACTTCATCACTGACCTTCCTTCCTTCATCTCCTCCTCCTCCTACACTGTTTTTCCCCTCACTGTCTCTCTTTTCTTCGCTTGCTCATTTGCTCGCTGTCTCCCGTTGACCTCTCCCGTCTCCTCTCCTTTTGTTCCTAACTCTCCAACTCTTTCTCTGTGACCTTTTCTCTCCTCTCTCCTTTTCTATTTCTTGATAATTGACCTCTCACTCTGCCTGATGGTCTCCGGCTCTCTCCCTTCCTCCAAGTCTTTCTCGGCCCGTCTCCCCTCTCCCCATATGCATGTTGATGAATGCGTCGGGTCCGGCCGACACGATTACTCAGACTTGTTCATTTTCATAAAAAGTGTCGTCCTGCAGCCAAAATGTAGCAGGGAGGGGCAGGAACATAGAGGATTCTCCAGACCTTTATTAGTGGATATCAGAGAGAATACTGGGCTTCACTGCTGAGAAGCAGAGGGAGGCAGCAGGTGAAGAGAGGAGTGGAGCGGCTACAACAGAAGATGACGCACAAATAAATGCAAAGATACCATAAAATTTAACTTTGTATTGTTGCAGTCAGGGGACTTCAATAATTGCTGTAACAATACTACACTTCTGAGTGACAATAACTGCATTTTTAACTTTTTATAAGAACGGAAACATATTTTTCTTCTTGAGTTCCCAGTCACAAAAAGGTTCCACGCCGTCCTTCATTGCCCTGAAAACAGTGCTTCATCATTTTTAGCCTCTCCTTATTTAAACTAATGACTCCTGCTAGCCACAAGCTAATGAACCCGCTTGCTGCCAGCATCGCCCAGTGGATCTAAGTCACCATGCTGTCAATGTAACAAGCCATTTTTCAACTTTAAGGCAGGGGAGAGCACAAACTCTCACCCGCAATGAAAAGTTTTCAGTTGAGCTTCATTATTTGTCCTCCAAGAGAGAATGAGAATGCAAATGTGTTTAGCAGCTGATTTGGAAGTGAACGAGGAAGGCCGTTTTCATTCAGCAGTAAGTGCAACACAATAATGTTAAGAATAAAACCAGACTGATTGTGTTGCCTTGAATTGCGTGTTTGCCAAATTCAAAATCTCATGCCCTCGTTAGGTTTAGGCACACTAACCACTTTCTTAGGGTTAGAAAAACATCAGGTTTTGGCTTATAAAATACTTGTTTTGGCTGCCAGAAACATGACAGTAGATCTCTCGAGGTCTTGTTAAAAGCACACAGTTTTGTGGGCCAACTTCCCGTCAAAAAATCATATTTCTGTTGCCACAAGAGTCTCCTTAAAAATATCCAGTGGTTTCACATGTATGAATGCTGAAATGGAGATTCGAACTGCAGTCACTGGCTTGCCAGCCCCTTGGCAGCCCAACTCCTCCACCATCCCTCCTGCTTCCCGAGACAGTCTGGCTGATATGTGCCAAATTTAAGGTGAATCTTTTATAAAAGAATTTTTACTTTCAAATTATAACTGAATAACTGAGGTGAATCATTCACTTTTCCATAAAAGCATGAAACTTGGTGCAGTTGTACAGCTTGCAGCTTTGAACATTTTCAGATATGGAGCCGTCGCGAAAACCCCATGAGGCGGCCATTTTACCTTCTGCCTAAATGATGTATTTTGCATATCTAATGAATGGAACAGGACAACACAGAAAAGGTGTCTACCTCTATGTTTTGATGGTCAAGGGTTACAGTGATACCATGTAGCCTACTATAACACAAACTGTTCAGGTAAACAGTTAATATTCCTGTGATTTCTGCAGAACTATACAACTCTACCAAGTTCCATGCTTTTATGAAAAAAAGTGAAGTATTTTTTTCACACATCAACCCGGACTAATATACATGTACTGTGACTGTGATATGACACATTTGTTTTCAATATGGTACATACACACAGCATATGACATGAAAATGTGTTTGAATACACTTTTCAACCAATAGAAACCACTGCAGATGGCATGTTTTTCTTACTTCTGAACTTTATTGTGGCTCTTTAAGTACATGACAGCCCAGTCTGTTAGTTAACACAAATATCAGAGCCAAGCCTCAATTTTTAAAACATTTTGTAAAAATATTGTCTCATTTATCATATTTCAATAAAGAATTTGTGTTTTCTGACCCGTCTAGCTTTTTCCTCTGCTTACGTATTCAGAAATCCCATCAGGAAGAGTTTTTATTTTCTGTCCAGTAGTCCTCGTTACAGCCATCTAACAGCTCAGCAGACACTATCTGCAGGAAGGGTTACAGAAACCACCGTCACTTACTATAAATCTCTTTTTTATGAGGACACTTTGACTTTTATCGTTTCTGGACATTTTAGTAAAACCAGTAAAACTACAGCATGAGGCACAAAAGAGAAGAAATAAAACGACAATTTAGAAGACCATGCAATTTAATTGCTTATTTTCGCTATTTCATGCTTCCCAATGTTCCCTATCACTTAGACTGCAGCAAAGTGGGATTTAAATCAAAGCAGAGGACAATGGCGTTGCTAGTTCAAGTATTACTTTTTCATTGTTCCTAAGAAGCTTTCAGGAATTGACATCACACTGGAGATTTTTTTTTAAATGAAATCCACTGCAAGTTACCATTTCCTAAGTTGTTGTTTTTTTCCCTATGACTAAAAACCTTTTCACTTCCACTGAGTTAATCTGTAGCTCTATCTGTCCAAGGCATGATGTTCATATTGATGATAGTATGTTGCATGTAGTTTTGGGAAATACATTTTAGTCTGAACAGAAAGATCTTCATTGGCTGATTTGTTATGCCTAAACAAACTCTCTTCTTTTTTTAAGACTAAATTTACAAACTGATCTTAAAGAACAGTGAAATTCCACACTGTTTCACTTGTTTATATTTGGCGGACCCTGCACCCTGTCAAGCTTTAAACAGTGTTCTGGGGACCTTATTGTCCTGAGCTTGTATTATTACTTCATTAATATTAATATTAAAACGCTGTAGTTTGAAATTGTTCAACTACATATTGTTCCTTTAAGACATATTTAACAACTTTTCATAAACAAATTCAGTGACATTTTGGAGTAAAGTTGGTTCCGAAACAAACTTGGCATGTTACCACATAGTCAGTGATTTGTCTGAGGAAAATGGGAAATTATCAATTATCAAGAGTTGCTGCCAAAGTAGCTATTAGTCCTTTGTTTGTTGTCCTATGGTTGCACTGACAGCTATCATCAGATTACACCTCAACTTACATCTCTTCCTCCGGACCTTATTGCAACTTGTATTTATGTTTGTTGTTAGGCAATGACCTCTAGTGGCTGTATTGAGTATTACAGCTGCAAAGGAGGACGTGCTCTAGTGCATCTGTTCATTTTTTGTCAAGTGTGTAGGAGGGTGCAGAGAAACCATACATGTTGTTTTGACATGATTTTGCACAGCAGTAATATCAATGAGTAGCAGCCACACAGCAGATCCATGCCGCACACTAGCATGCTAACAGTTAACTTACTGTAGACTTACTGTTACAGCTAAGTTACTGTAGCCTTTTTTTCTACTTTATCTGTTGGATGTCAGTTGGCAGCCAGTGTTAAGGCATGTAACTGGCATCTGCTATAACACAGTGAGAACAGAAAGAAACAGAAACAATTTAAGAGCCACTGGATTACAATATTATCACAAGGTAACCGGCGACACCCCAATACCTACCACTGGCGAGCTATATCAGCTGGCTACAATGCAGGAAAACGTCATCTGATCTGATGGGTGGACACTACATTGGCACCATGAGTTTAAAAAAATATAAACCCACCTCTATCAAGTACGTCTTCACTGCTGTAAAGAGGCCTGCTGAACACAATGCTCCCTCAGACCATCCCTCAGCGAGCCCGGGAGGCATCCATCCTGTCGATGAAGATCCCAGTATACCAGCTGAAGGCTGCTAGGGATGCTGATGAAGTAACACTCTTCATCGTCACAGTGGTGCGGTGAATGTGAGATTGCCTTGGTATCAAGGAAAAACCAACGAGAGCGCATCACTCGAGTCAAGAGGTGAATGACAAATAATAAAACGCTATATTACTGATACGTACGCTGACCACATTCAAATCCAATAAAGCGAAGTGAAATATAATGAATTAAGGAGAGAAAAAAATTAAATGAGGACTTTCATTGTGCTGAAAGGTATGCTGAGGACACTCACAATTAGACAGAGAGTGAATTCTCACAAGAGTAATACACTGAATAAAAATGAACAGAATAAGGTGCTGCAGGTACATCTTGGTTATCCAACACCAGTATTATCCTCATCAGATGGTACTGAGTCTCACACAGTATGTGGGTAGACCATAGCTTATGTTTGACTGGTGGGGGGCCCTGGCAGAGTAACGCTCTATTTTGGTTGTCCTTGATATTAAAAGCTTGACATTCTCAGCCATATTGTACCTTTGATTACAATTTTAGTCATTTGAATGTGCGTTGAAAAGCGTCTTATCTGTGAACTGCTTTTAAATGAAGTGTAATGGATTACCTCATGAACTTTTTGAGCCTGATTCGCAACTCCCAATACACAAGTTCTGATGTAATTTTGTGTTGTGTGAGCACCAAAGCAAAAACCTGTTTAGTTATTAGAGAAAAGAAGTGAGCTCCTTTAGTGCCACCTGGTGGCTTGCTAAAACTTTATTTTGAATTAATATGAGTTATAACACACACTGTATTGAAATGCTGAGTGAAACTGAAATCATTGTCATGGTCGTTCTTGTCAGCCATTGACCTTCAAGACATATTTGACTGAGGACCTTTGCTTGTGCAGAAGAAATGATTTTGAGGATTACTATGAAAATAACCAAGATAAGATCAGCCTTATTGTTCTCAGGAGGAAAATTGTCTTTCGGTATTTGAAACAGTTTCTCCCACAGGGACAGAAAAAACGTATATGTCATCTCAGATCAAAAAGCTTTAGAGGTTTGCGTCTTAGCAGTCAGAGTCAGTAGACGACTGTGGATCAATAAAGCACACTTATAGAAAAACAGATGTATAGCTGCAGTCCATAACCCCTGCTTGCTGGCTTTGTAGTTGTTGTTTAAGTGTGATTGTTTAACCTGTTGTGCTATTTTAACACACACACACACACACACAATCCCTGACAAAGTTAGAAAAAAGTGTATGTTACAAACTGTGTGTATTTTTAAACTTCCCTACAACCAACAGTCATTATTTTCACAGAATAATGTCCCTTAAAAAAGCGCCTCTGGCAATAATTACATCCTCTGGTTTTCTTGGGTTTGACCCAACAAGCTTTGCACACCTGGAATTTGGAATTTTCTGCCATTCTTCCCTGCAGATCCCTCAGGCTTTGTCAGATTGAATGGGATCGTAGGTGGTCTGCCATTTTCAGGCCTCTCCAGAGATGTTTGATTCGGGACTATTTCAGCTCTGGCTAGGCCCCTTAACAATGTTGCACAAAACATATAGGGTCTGAATACTTTTGGAGGTCGAACCTTCATTCCAGTCTATAATCCTGAGTACTCTGGAGCAGGTTACAGGTTTTAGTGGTGTAGCGGTTGATTGTTGTTTTAAGAGGCGAAGACACCCCATAAGCACCACTGGTAACACTTTATTTTGAAGTCCGCAAATTTCATGGTAAGTAACAAAATTGCATATTTGAAATGTTCTTCAAATTACCCCCCAAATTACCACAATGATTACTTAGTAATGATATTTTGCCATTTTCCAATGAGCAGTCAATAAGTAGCTGGTCATTTCTTTGATATATGGTATAACTGCCTCTGAGTCAGCAGATGCTTTAGTTTTTACAGTATGTTCCTACCTATTTTCGTTTTGGTTCCTACCTATTTTACATGCAAGTCAATGAGGCGGAACTGTTTTTCGTTAAAACAGTGTTTCACACGGACCTGTTTGGCAGTTGCACACATCGTAAAAAGCTCCGTTGCTGAAGCACTACTGCAGTGTTGTTGTTCGTGGAGTTTATAAGTTAAAGTATCTGCAAGTCAGCGAAGTCAAGAATAATTCCCTCTTTGTAGGCATGTGCAGCCAATAAGGTGCAGTATATGTTTTTTGTGTTCCTTTTTATGCTAAGTTGTTTACAGTTTGTTTGCACTTTTCTGTACTCAGCTAAGGCTAGTTTCTGTGTGTCTGCTAACTGCATTGTGTTACATGTTTGTTTTGTGTTTGTTTGTATGTGATAGATAAGATAATTATACTACTGTAAAGAAAAGATAACAAACGAATTTGTGATAATAATTTATTGCATTTATTAGGTATGACCAGTGTTTTATTGTATTTTTTGTATCCCTTTGACCCCTTTTTAGTTCTCACGTTGGTTTGCTGGATTAAAGCCATCAGTATTCAAGAACGGTTTGCTGTTTATTATTGCCTAGAGGGAGTTACATATGGGAACAGGGAACTTCCCATCGGTTTCTGTTTAACTTAAGTCAGCAAAAAACTGTTTCATCCATTTCTATCACTACAGCAGATCAGGCCACCTTTGTAACTGTTTTTCACATTTTTTTTTTATAATTATCACATTTTGTTTAATAGTTATCTGCTAAAAATTGCAAATAAACAGAAAATAGGATTTCATAATCAAGGCTCATGTGACAAATCTAAAAGTTCCAGTTGTTAATTGCGCATTTAGGCCTAATAGCAATGCCTTCACACCTCTCAAGTTCAATGTCATTTGTTTTATTTTTGGAGACAACACTATTTCAGCCAATGAATTAGTAATGGGGAAAAATAAATATATACTAATGATTGTGAATATTAATGTGTGTGTGTGTGTGTGTGTGTGTGTGTGTGTGTGTGTGTCTATGTGTAAGACAGACAACTACAGACCCTGATTGTTGATGGTTGAATTTGTGAGAATGAAAATGGTTTAAGAATGTACTGCTCTGCAGAAGTTGGGCAGAAACCATTCAGGTTAGGGTTAAGTTACTGATCCCGCCTTTGTCACTGACGTCATTTTTGTGTTACCTGAAGTCGAAACCCGTTGCAGTCCACCCACAAACAGATGCTGTTAGCTCAGACCCCGAATAACCTGAGCAGGCATTTGCAGGAAGCTCTTTCTTTTGACTAAATCTGCTCAGTTACAGATTTTTAAAGAGAGAACTTTGCTCAATAGCAGCTGGCTGTTCTTTTTTCAGCCAACAATAACCCTCTGTCAGGCAGAGCGAGGGAACCTTGTGTGTAATCAATAAGTCTGCCAAAGACTAATTCAATTGCTGGGACTTACACCTCTGAAAGCAAATGTGTGTGTGTGTGTGTGTGTGTGTGTGTTCGTGGGAGTGCAGGTGCTGAGAGTGCAAAAGCCTGTGCTGTATGTATATGACGGTTTTGTGTGTGTGTGTGTGTGTGTGTGTGTGTGTGTGTGTGTGTGTGTGTGTGTGTGTGTGTGTGTGCGTGATGTGATGTGAGCAGCTGTTTGGTAATCCCCTCCCATGGATTGCAGAGAAGTTATCTTTTCTGACAGAAGAAAGGCCCGGCAGAGGGAGGAGGTGTTCTAAATTCTAATCTCTCAACGGTTTGTCGATAACACTGCTGGCGGTTTCACAGCCCATTCTGCTCAAAGCTCCGTCGATTGGGTAAACCAGCACAGGCCAAGATATTGCTTATTCTCTCTCTCTCTCTCTCTCTCTCTCTCTCTCTCTGTCTCACACACACACACATACACACACACACACACACACACACACACACACACACACACTCAGTCTCTCTCTCACACACACAAACACACACTCACACAAGCACACCACTCCTTGACATTTTTGGTCTCCTTGCTCGCGATAAGGAATGAAGGGCATGAAGAGGTTGTTTCTTTTTTGGGAAAACAGGAACTGTGTGTGCCATCCTGTGTGTGAGGCTATCTACTGAGAGACACTTGATGAAGCTCTGCTCGATGTGTGCTGCAGTGACGAACTGCTGCTCCACCTTTCCAGGAGGAGACCTGCCTCCGTCCTCACAGGGTACATGGATTTTTTTGTCACCATTCATTTTTTTCAGTTTTTTGCATCATCTGAGAATGATGTCCCGCACAATAAAGGATGCCAACAGATTCTAATTATTAACGCATGATTCTTGCTCTGCAGTTAAATGTTTTATTGTGATCCAATGATTGGACATAAATTAACACCAAATGCCCCGCTCGACATATTGTCTCTGATGAACCTGTATCTAGGTAACACATTTATTTATGTGATGTGTGAAAGGAAAACTGCATACTCATGGAAGGTGCAAATACGGGATGCCCAAACCTATTCCCTTGGAGAGCCAGAACTGAACCTTAAAGCTAAAAAAGAGGATTGACAAAGAAAAACTGTGTAAAAAGAAAGAACTGGACCGAGCCAGAGAGGAAACAAGGATAAATGTCAGAGCATCATTTCAGAGGTGGAGGGAGCTGCGGGATTTGTAAAGACTCAAGAGCGACACAGAGTTAGCTGCTTTTCTGCTGGACAAGTAAGGACCCCTGCTTTTAGTTCAATTATATATTTTAACCACAAGGCTATGATGGGGTGGTTACAGTAATACTCACATGACTAGCTGATAACTCTGTCTTCAGCGATGTGAGGAATATTGTTTGTTACTCTGGTTACTACAGTGATCTGCACGAGGCACTCGTCATTGTAATTTAGTTGTATTGGTCAGAAATAGAACAATCAGGGCTTATGTTGTTGTTATTTTGAATATGACATCTTGGTTATCTGGCTTCCTCTGTTACCATGGTTACAAGCCTGCTCGTGCACAGCAGGCTCCTCTGTTGGGAGGGGCAGGGCTGCAGCAGCAGAGAGGAAGAAGGAGGGACCTGGGAGCCGTATCACTCAAATATTCTGACTCAGTCCACTTTTTTCTCAAAACGCCAGACTGCAGTTTTAATAGCTGACCACGGGCCAAAAGCAAAAGCCATTGTGTTATATTAAGATGCAAAATGATACTATACAGAAGGCAAGTAGAAAACAAATCTAGTGATACATTTTCAAGTCTGATCTTATTTTTGTTTCCTCTTGGGTTTATGACTTAAGAACAGATGAAAAATAATGGCAGGATAATCTTTCTAAATTCCTTTTTTTTCCACTTGCCTCTCGGGACTTCCGTAGCACCAGGATCCCAAGTTCCCCTAACTGGCTAATTTCCTGAACAGTGTGTCACCTGTCGTGCTCAGAATATGATACATAATGAATAATGAAAGTATTGTTTTATTTTGGGCTCAAAATATTTAACAGGCCGCACTTTCGTCAGCCCTGGTGTAAATGCATGCAGGACATATGTATGCTAACTGATCCTTCCTTAGACCTTCCATTAGTCTCAATAACAGCTGAGCAGGCTTGATACACTGATGACCCTCCGTCAACTGTCCTGTTTCCTGTTAAACCTTGCTCTATGTGCCAGGTTCCTCTGTGCTGTGTTGAGATGGTTAAAGGGTGTTGCTGAGGGACCTGCCTGAACCTCAATACTGATGTAAAGAGTGATCAGTCTGTGTGTTAGACCTCACCATCAGCTTAAAATCAACACCGTCATAAAGGATACCTACGTTTGTTCAAAGACAACTTCTTCATGATGAAAATAAAGGCACAAATACAAGAAAAGATGTGTCTTCTGAGAGTAATCAACAGTTTTCACCGTCCTTGTAGGTTGCTCATTCATTTCAAGTTGGGAATGTTTTGGCTCTGTTTTTTTTTTTGGGTAGAAACATGTCCACGTTTTTGTGCAAATCTGCATACCGCACTATGTTTTTGACTGTAGTAACAGTTGGCCTTTCAGGTAGTGTAGCTGAGTGGTCTAAGGCGTTGGATTAAGGCTCCAGTCTCTCAGGAGGCGTGGGTTCAAATCCCACCACTGCCATTTCACAGTGTTAATCACTTGTTAATGTGATGGTGTTACACAATTCAAGCATGTACTGGGCTGCTGTTTATGCTGGCAGATGTCTCATGCAAGTCTTGATTTAAACCGCTTTTTTTAAAAGTGTATCAACAATTTTTTGTTACTGCAACTTTTTACCAGTCTCGAATGATCAATGTTGAGGTTGCTCCGAGTTTGTCCCAGCTTCAAAACATTGCTGTGCAAAGCATAGTGGCGCAGCGGAAGAGTGCTGGGCCCATAACCCAGAGGTCGATGGATCGAAACCATCCTCTGCTAACTGTACATGGTTTGAGTCAAATTTCATTAGCACAAATATGTCAAAGTGATATCTATTCAGAGAGTAATCTACAGAGATTCCACATCCCTTATAGGTTACTTAGATTTTTTTGTAAAATGCTAGCCAATATCTAAAAGGTAAAGTTACATCTGAAAAAAGAAGACATGGAAACATAGAAGTTCTATGTTAGATTTATTCATATATTAAGGTTGTAATATTTTTTTTTTTTAAATGGTCTGCCCCAATTAATGTGTCAACAAAATTAGTTTTCTGTCCTTGTGTGCACTGATTAAAATTCCATTCCACCTACACGAACCGGCCACCTGACGACCGAACAGGGTAGACATTGTCATTAAGTTTATTCATTAAACACAATGTCCTCCTATGGGGTCGACCAAGCCCCCGCTCTCAGCTCAGGAGGTCTCCACACTCTTCAGGCTGTGGAGACCCTGTGAACCGTGGATGCATTAGAAAAAACTTGATACAGAATGCCAAGAGGGTATAATCATTTCAAATGAAAGTTTCTCACTGGTCAAGTGATAGTCCAGCCATGTTGAAAGGTCACCACACTCTTCCTCGTCCTGTAATCTCAGTCTGACATAAAGCGACAGATGGAACGGAACAGCAGAATGGTTTGACTGACCTGAGTAGTATCATGCCTGCTGAAGTCCACCAGGTGCAAATGTAAAGGCCTGTGGTCAAATATCAGTTTTCAGATAATGAATACGGACATAGCAGTTATTGGCAGGTGACGATACGGTCTTTACGTTCAGCTTGTTCACTATAACTTAATGAGAAATGAAGGAAAGGAGCTCAAGAACAGACCGGTGTAACATTAAATCTGTGCAAGAACTGGGCGGCTGGGAGCCTTTTGCATCTTATTCACTAAAAACGCCCACAAAGTTTGCAGAGGAGCAATTGCTTTGAATTCTTTTGAGGATTTTCTGGCTTGTAGGAGTACAGTGATGAGCCACCCACGCCGATAAACAAGTCATACAGAGCTTTTAGTCAGAACGCACTGCAATGATGGAAATGAAGGGTTACGGTCCAGGTCAGAATCAGCTCGAGGATGCACTTCACAATTTTTGATCTGATTGAATGTGGGAGAAATTTCAAAAGGTTTTAAAGGCTTACCTACATTATTAAGAAACCACAACATTTTAGCTTGAAAGTGTTGGATGAGTGAGGTAGGCGGCTAAGTTTCTGGACACTGTACTTAAGCTTGAGTTTCTGTCTCAAAGCATCACTACGCATGAGATGAGGGGCTGCCCATTACAAATGTACGTTTCCAAAACCTGCAATACTACAGGCATGCCTGTTTCATGCAGTGAATGACAAGGCTGGCTGAGGTGAGATGTCAGGCAGAGAATGAACTTCCCTCCAAAGAGGAAGTTACTTTATGTATCCCCTGAGGGCAAATTCAATTATTCCACTTCACATATATCTTTCACACACACACGTAGGCCATAAATATACGCATGCACACACAGGACCCGCAGACATGCAGTTGTTGTTCAGAGATGTTAGAGCGATGGGTCTGCCACAGTCAGGCACCCCCTGAGTATTAAGGCTTCAGGCTCCAGGGCACCTTGGCAGGGCCCAGTAGGTGAACTGGCACCTCGCCAGCTACCAGTCCACACTCTACAGTGACTGGTCTGTGCCGGACTTTAACTGGCCGCCATTTGTTTCCCAAGCCAAGTCCCCGGAGGCTGAACTACTGCCGCCGAAAGCTCCCTCTCATTCTCAATGCAACAACCTCTGTGAATTTAGTACACCCGAGTGCGCCATGTCGGTTTTGAGGAGGGCCTGAAAATACGTGTTGTTATACCTATTGGTACAATCCATTACCCACCGCCCTACGTATGATGGCTGGCTGTTTGTACTGCCTGTAAGTGTGGCTATTGAAAAGCGCAGGAATGAGTCCTAAATCCTGGAAATAAGGCACGCATTGAAAAGCATGTCGCACCACCCAGCATCAGCCACACAAAGCTTTGGGTGAAGAACTTTGGGAGTCAACACAGTAAACCTTACTAATAGTGTGAAAATTCCATCACCGGGGGATTTAAAAAGTCACTAAATCTAGCAAACAAAGTTGACAGTAGTGTCTTGCTGCCTTGAGACAACTTCCCCCCCAGTGACAAACAGCCCCACAGCAGAATTTCATTTAAGTTAATAGGAGACACACACACACACACACACACACACACAGAGGCTGTTAGCAGTGAATGTTGGGTAGACTCTGCCGAGTGATAGCAGGTCATTCTCTCCTTGGACTCCAGACAAAACCTTTTCCCGGGATACAAACATCCATTATCACCTGTGAATCCCTGGTGGCAAGTGACAGGTGAGGAGAGAACACAGGAGAACGCGGCAACACACTCGCACAGCAGTACATACACTCTCCACCGACACACAGTGCTTACCAGCGGCCTGCACACACAGCAACAAACATATAAGCTTTTATTTAAATCATAAGCAAAGAGAGGAAGACACTCAGCGGTAACCTAACACAAGCAGAGACACTCTGTTCTAAAAGAACATCAGTATCTAAGTGTTAACTGCCTTCAGAGTTTTAGCTTGAAAAGCCAATCTTCTAACTGATGTGCACCAAGGGAGCATTTCAGGCCACAACTGACTTTGATCAAACTTTTTTTTTTTTAATCTTTTCGAACACTTATTTCGGTACGACTCCATGGACGATAATCCTCTAACATTAGTCACCTCTGAGGCGTGCATTCAGCACCGCTGCTAAGGCATTTAGACATAATTGGAAAAGTGTTTGTGTTTGGTTAAACCCCTCTCAATGACCGCAAAAGTGTTTTATGGTGTGTTGTTTCTCTGCATGACGGAACTCTTACCCCCCTTTATCTGCACAGAGAATAGAACCTGCAGCCTTGACACTGTTGCTGCCTGGCTCCAGTAAGTCTGCGCATCCTGAGCGGCAGAATAGGTCTGTCAATGTTGGCCATAACACTCCATATGATTTTTTTTTGCTGTTCCAGCAGTACGGTCCTGTGGTCAGGCGGTCCAGACTGAAATATCTCAATAAGTACAACGAGATACAGACTGCAAGATACAAGCGCCAGGTGTACAAAAACATGACCCAAATGCAGACATGGAAACAGGAGGTCTCACTACAAAAAGCGGGCTTGAGTGAAAGCTGAAAACCAGTCCCAAGATCCAAAATCCAAATTGGGATACAACAAAGAACAAAAAGCTGGCAATGAAGAGAAGACCGGTCAGTGCTAGGGAGGCTGATGTGAGACAGGTGTGAGGGATCAATCAGCATGAGGAGCAGTAAAGTAACACATGAGAAAAGGGAATAGCAACAACAAGGCAGGAGAGGACAAGACTACAGAATAAAACAGGAAATCAACAAACCAAAAAAAAAAAAAAAAAAA
>CAEMYA010000486.1:44736-75336 GCA_903131615.1 Diplodus sargus | reverse complement strand
TGCATCTACTCAGGGTATGTATGGGATTATAGTCCCCTGGTGATATGGTTATATAAATTTGTGTGTCATCTGCATAACTATGGTAGCAAATTTCATTGTTTTCCATTATCTGAGCTAGAGGGAGCACGTAAATGTTGAATAGTAGAGGCCCCAGAATGGAGCCCTGGGGTACTCCGCTTGTCATTTTCATCCGTTCAGATGTGTAATCACCAATAGACACAAAGTAATCTCTCTCATTTAGATAAGATTTAAACCACTTTAGTGTTGTACCAGAGAGTCCAACCCAGTTTTCCAGTCAGTCCAGTAGCATATTATGGTCGACTGTGTCAAACGCAGCACTGAGATCCAGTAATACTAAGACTGAGATTTTTCCGCTGTCTGTCTTTGAATGAATGTCGTTCAGGACCTTAACAAGAGCCGTCTCAGTGCTGTGATGTGGTCGAAATCCTGATTGGAAAACATCAAAACAGCCGTTTATTAATAAGTAATTGTTCAGCTGTTGAAAAACAGCTTTTTCAATTATTTTACTTAAAATGGGGAGGTTTGAAATGGGCCTATAGTTATTCATTACTGATGTGTCTAGAGTTCTCTTCTTCAGGAGTGGTTTAATGACTGCGGTCTTAATGGCTTGGGGGAAGACACCTGAGAGAAGAGAAGTGTTAACAATCTGTAGCAGATCTGGAATCATGCAGTCTGAAACTTTTTTGAAGAACCCTGCTGGTAAAATATCCAGGCTGCAGGAGGAAGATTTCAAATGCTGTATAATGTCTTGCAGATTCTTGTCATTGATTGGCTCAAATTGTGTCAGGGTATTAGAGTTGGGTTTAGGTGGACAAAACGACAACACACCTCCAGTACCTGGTAGAGTGGCACTGACTGCTTGTCTAATGTTCTGAATTTGTAGCAAACAGGGCACGAGCATTATTTTTGTTCTTGGTGATGATGTCTAAGAAGAAGGACTGCCTTGACTTTTTTTGATATACAATAATAATTCTGTTATCTACAAAGGCTATCACAACGTTTGTGAATCACATCCTTGTGTAGAATAAAGTTACTCAAACATGAATCACTGAGCAATACCGTTTACTCTGTGTCACATAGTTTGATCATCACGACTGCCTCTGGAAAAACTGGACACGCATTTGGGAATATTCATTGATGTAAAAACAGTACACGCGAGCTCAAATGTGTAATGATGCAAGATGCAGATGGCTGCAAATTCTGTGCTCTGTGTATTCAGTTTAATATTGTAATTATTCTATAACATCCTCATCTTTTCCAAGAGAGCGGATCATTTTGGGAGAAGAAACAATGCAGTCGATGACAAGATTTTTCATCCTAACCAGACTTGACTTCGTCATCTCACTTGACTGAAGCAATACATTCCACAAAACACAATTTTGCGGTTTACAAGCAGTTCAACTACTATTGCAAATGTGACGGCGAATTGCAGCTGATGTGTGCTGAAATTTAGGGAATTGTAGGAAAATCTGACTTACAGCCAGCTCTACAAAAATGGCTCCTCGCACTCAGAGTAAAAACCAACTTGTAATGAAACTGAGAACCCCTTGCCGCTGAGAACAGAGTTACAAGCGTAGCGGTTGAAATGTCTCCCAATAAAGTCAGATTTGTAGCGTTCAATAGTTATATACGTGTAAGTTTAAAGTAACAATAATTTCTCCTTTTTTACATTCTCAGAGGATATTGACACACCAAAACTCAAAAACAGAGCCTTGACCTTTTTTTAAACTTCTAGTTTTGGTGCAACACAGATATCTGTATATATTTGTGTGCATGAGTGTGTGCTGAGAGTTTTTAGCATGTCTGACTCGCCCGAGGTTCCTTTCAGGACAAATAGCAGTTTTTACACCACAGCACACACCATTAACCCTCAATCCAAGATCCCACAATGCTGTACACCCACACAAGCACACACACACACACACACACACACACACACACACACACACACACACACACACACACACACACACACACACACACACACACACAGGAAAGGTTCCGTCATATTTTTTGTAACAGCCTACAGTTTCTGCCATGCATATTTGCACACTTACACCACTTGAGTTCTTTTTTCTATCTGTTGAAAAGACACAAACACACACATACACGTGTCTGCAAAATTAGTTTCATTACCACAGAATGGGGGTTAAGGTCAATACAATGAAACTGTTTCACCACAATGGAAGTTAAAAAAAAACAGTACATCAGCTCTTGTTCGCCTTTTTAATTAATACAACAGCTTCCACTTAAATAAAGTGGGGATGCTTTGGTGTAGTGCTCTCCAAAAATGGATCATGCAATTGGAAGGATGTTGAATATATATATATATATATATATATATATATATATATATATATTCATTTATATTTAACATCCTTCCAATTCCAATTGCATCCTTCCAATTGCATGATATATATATATATATATATATATATGGTGGCGTCGCGTGTGTGTGTGTTGAGCCGCTTCTCTGTCCACTGCGGCTCTGCTCTGTTCTCTCTATGAACGGTCGCTACTTTCAAATTAAAAGCCCCCCGCTAAGAACCCAGTTCTAAACTCCAATGGAGTGCAATGTAAAGCTCTTATATTGAAGACAAAGAGAGAAAGAAGCCACTGCCTCATCAGAACTCCACAATGCACATAGATGAGACGTGAACCTTTGTGTGGTATAAAGCCATTAACATAACTTCATTGTGGGGTCTAACAAGTCGCCCTCCACTTATTCAATGTGCTTAAATACGAGTCATATTTCAGAGGAGTGCCTATTTGCGCTTGTTAAGCTAACTGCTTGTTAACCAGAGTTAAGAATAATCTGACAGCTGTCTGTGTCGGCTGTTTATCTGCCAAGAATCTTAAACTTCTTCCAGATATTGAGTTTACTGTGACTTTGCTGTTGTAAAAATTGTTGTTCCTACTGACAGTCACAGTAGTCATTTCTTGGTTTTGTCACATTGTTAGATGTGTAGCCTGTATTTCTAGTTTGCACTTGCCCTCCAATAAATAGCCTTATAACAAAGCAATGTTGCATTGAACCACAGATGAATTGCATGTCTGCCAAACCTCAGTATTATGATGAGAATAAACTCATGTTGACAATAATTTGTTGACACAAATGAAATGGCAGTTGCATATCACTCACAGCTACACAGGCTACATAGCTAAGTAGTTAGCTTTCTATAAGTACTTTGTTTATTAATTTTACATTAATCAATCTACATGTTGTGTAATTTAGGCCCGAAAATGTTTTCGCGCGCGCTCATACTGCCCTTTCCTGACTTTGAGCCCCTGCCCCTGTATAAGCATGTGCACGTCCCTGCACTGCAGCCTCCATATCAGTGGTGGTGTAAATGTTTTAATTCAGGTTTGACAAAAGAGAAAGACTCACAGTTTTGGATAGAGAGAGAAAAACAAATCACTGTCACTGTGAATCGCAGCTTTGATCATTTTCCCCTGAAATGCTATGTATTTACATCCAGTTATTGCCTGTCTATATAGTGGATATCATATGATAATCCTCTCCACCTGTTGTTCCCAGAGGCTGAGTTACAGAAGATTATATTTGGTTCACCAAATTAAATTGCAGGATTTCTTCCATAGTCTTTTGTTCAAGGTTTATACCTGCAGTGCACCATTGAGCCATACAAGGAGAGCTTGTTGGTTTATCCAATGCTTAATTTGTAAATCGGGGTGTCTTGGAGCACGGACAGGGTGGATTGGACAACACCAAGGTGCTAGGTGTTGAAACTAAACAAAACTCACCATTTCACAGCAAAAACACCTTTCTGTTTTGGGGATTACAGTAATCATTTGGCACTGAGTGAACTGACTGCCTTCTCTCTTTCCAAACTCAGATCTAATGTATGTATTCTGCAGTAATTGAGAGTCTGCAGCTAATGTTCATTGTTGATTGTCCGGCCTCACCTGGACAATAAAGTTACATTGCGACATTGCTCCCATGCTTTTTATTGCAGGCTAACATTAGGCGAACGTTACTTATGTAGGAAGGATGTCGGAGGGAGGCAGAGAACATCTGCAAGTGATTAAAAAAATGCAAATGGTATTTTTTAAACGTGACTGCAAGCCCAGCTAATAAGCCAAGATCTGAGGAGGTGCCGTCAACTTTGCCATCCAACTTTGAGAGAGGGGTGTGCAGCAGAGTCAATAAATGCCTCATCTTAAAGCTGCTATGTGAAAACAATATTATTGTCAATTACCACAAATGTGTAAGGCTCTGCAGATAGAGCATTTATTTTTATTTTTTTGTAATGTTTATGGATTGAAAAGATGCAGCTTTTATTTTGTAGACTGCTGTAGTCTGATTATTAGAAGGACTTTCTGAATAAAAGGGGCATTTAAATAAAAAGTAGCCACGTGTAGAAATATAGAACATTGAGAATGCCATACACTGAGATGCATCAAGACTAGTTTTGTGTTCCAACCGTTGACAGCTGACTCGTAATTGAACCGAATCGTGAGGCCAGCAAAGATTCACACCTCTAATTTATTTATAGTATTTAACATGTATAGGACATATATGTGTAAAGTATCACATGCATAAAATAAGCTTTGATTTGAAGGTGATTCAGAAATGTAACAACCAACAACGATGACTGGTGTCACCATATGAACCAGACTTCAAACAAGTCGGTGAAGGTTAGCTGACCAGAAACTGTTTAATTTAATATACATACACAATATGTGTAGTTACCATGATAGTGTTTCAAAAGAGGATGGGGCCTCCAATGGCTGCAACAAAATGCTCCGCGTGAAAAAACTAAAAGCCCCAACACTCATTCTTCATCGTAGAGTACCAGTGCCATTGTGTTTAAACTAATATAAAGTGCATGCAGAGATGAAAGAAGATAACTAAAGACTCTGTATGACAGCTCTGCAGCCTGTTCCTTTGTGATAAAAGGAGCCAGCCGAGGTGGTCGTGATATCTGGTTGGGAGGTCTGCCTGTGGAGGTATTCCGGACATGTCTTTCAGGGAGGACAATCTGACTCTACAATGTTTTTGAAATTCCCAGAGGAGCTGTCAGACATGGCTGGGGAAAACAACATCAAGGCTACTGCTTAGTCTGCTCCCAATGCCATATGGACCAGATAAAATGGCTGGCTTGATGGATGGAGTGAAATCGCTCCAAAATACTTTGTCTTCGAAATGAGTCTGATTCATAGTCTTTGGAATGGTGCTTGCTGTTGTACTGAGTTGCAGAATGGATGTCCTAAAGGTGTATTAGTGTAGAATCGCAGTGACAGATTTTCCGTTTATTGAAAACATTTTTCCACTGTTATAATTAAATGTGCATGCCCATAATATGCAGATGTATACTGCTACATTGTGCATGATTTCCATGGATTCAATCTCGTACCATGCATCTGAACTGCTTCAGAGAAGAGAAGGTCATTGTGTGCCACACATAAACTGTTCAGGTGTCCACACAGATATATACATAATTTATGCGACAACATTCATTCACCACATTCAGGGTCAACATGAGCCCGGAGCCTATTGCAGCTTGAGCCTGATAGAGAGCATGGAAATCATAATGCAGATGTGTCATTGAATTACAAATACCTCAGTAAATACACCGTAGAAAGCTAACGTGACTCACATCGTGGAGTGGAAGAGGTACCCCTGTGTGAGTCATTCAGCATGATTGCCTGACTTTCCGCCTGCACTCATAATTAAAAGGTCACACATGTGATTGGTTGCGTCAGTAGAGGAACGTTGTTTGTCTTGGTTTTGCATGTTTCTTGAGTGTGTACCTCTCTTCCCTCTGTTTATAGTGTTTTTACGGTCATGTCCATTTAATCGCAGCATGAAATCTGAATTTAGTGGTGTGGTCATCACAGACAACATACTAAGAATACATAATGAGTACTGGTGTTTTGTTTTGTTTATTTGTCTGTATGTTCATGTCATGTCAGATCAAACATACATGTGATAGCAGCTTGCATATGGTTTGTGGTCCATCATTCTTTGTCTTTCCCTCTCAACAGAGAACATGTCAGTCACCATCCGTCCATCCCTTGTTGGCCATATTATAGTTTTCCTTTTTCAGCCATTTTCTTTGTAGTTTCCCATGGCCTATTTGAATCCCAGCCACCATTTTGTGTTCCACCAAGCAGACTGACTTCCGGTTTAGTGCCCGGCTTATCTCGATATTTAATCGTCTAGCTTTTCTAGACGTTTCCAATTTTATTGGACTTAACCTATAACATGACTGATCTATCAGTCAACTTAGTCATTTTGTGGGGGTTGTGACAAAATTATCCAGGATTTTATAGCTACTTCTTTCACAATGTAAGCTTATGGGGAAAAGTCTTTTGGGCCCCATTGCATCATGTGACATTGTAATTACATGGTTTGGCCACTATGAAAGTTGGCTTCAAAGCCTTGCTCTCTTCCCCCCCTAATTTATGAGACTAAATCAATGTTTTGGCTATCTTAAGGATGGTGCTCTCAGGGGGATCTGACATGAAATAGATCTCATAATTTAAAGATTGTATTGATAATAATTTTGCAGACAAAAATTTAATGAAAAAAATGCATCTACGTAGCTTGTAGAAATGCGCAAAATAAAAAAAAATTAAAAAGCTATGGCTTCGGGTTGAAACAGTGTCTTGTTATCAGAAGTTTGCTGGCTCGGTTCCCCTGGACTGCATGACGAGGTGTCGTTGGGCAAGATTCTAAACCCCAAACTGCTCCTGATGCGCTGGCAGCCACCATCATCAGTGTATGAATGTATGAATTACTGTTAGTCGCTTTGGACAAAAGCATCTGTTAAATGTAAAATGTACTCCATATCTGAGAGATTATCAAAATCAGAATAAGAATCATTTTATTGTCATTGCACAAGTGTACAACACAATTCTAGCAACATCTGAATATTACACACATGAATAGAGTAAAAAGTACAAGGCAAGTAAGTAAAAAGTACAAGGTCCAGTAAGTAGTGCAAATGTAAGTATAAAAAAAATTAAAGCTGCAAGCAGCGATGAACGGGCCCTCACAGTCCACGCGCGTCGGGGCATGCTGCCATCAGGGCTTGTTCACTTTCCGTTGAGGAAGTCGTTCCATTTATAATTTCATGACTTGCTCCTGCTGGTATGCAATAATGTATGCATGTTCAGGCAGTGAAGCTGAAAAGTAAGAGGGCTGAAAGGGCTTAAAAAGGTGAACAGTTTGCTAGCTGAACAGTTTCTCCTGCTGAACATAAATCTGAACGTATGAAGAAGCTGAAAAGCCAGAAAGATGAATATTTGATAAGCCTGAAAAGCTAAAAAGTAAGAGGTCTGAAAAAGCTTACAAAGGTGAACAGTTTCTCTGGCTGCAAATATGCTGGAGCAGTAGCAGAGCCGAAGTTGACAATGTCCCCATAAGAATGAATGGGAAAATGCCTCCCAAACTCCTGCGATTTCTGAAAAGAATTTATAGTTATCTGCAAAAAAATGTCTATATTGAGTAACAGGAGACATTGCTGAACTCTGTGATGTGATTTTTATTTATGTAGAGTGAAGAATGAGGGCGCCAGAGCGAGAGACAAAACAGGTACCTGCTCTCCTTAGGCTCAAAACTAACATTGCGGCTTTTGGGGGAGCTGCTGGAGCGCTTGTCGCTCTAGGGCTTCTACAGCCAAAGGTGTAAGTCCTACATCTGAAATAAGACCATTAGCTGAAACCTAACAAGGTTTCCTACATTTCTATGTATATATTGTCTATGTGAAGTAAAAGATGTGGGATCCATATCAAGCTGAAGATAATTTTTTCTTCTAGCTGCTCTCCACTCTAGCGATAATGTCACGCACTCTAGCTCACGAAATACAAACCCATTATGAAATCAGAAGACAAGCTAAAAATTCTTAAAACTAAAACTGTGATGATTTCAAAACTTTCAAATATTTTTAAAAGCTGGTGCAAATTGGAAAAATTGGCTAGGATTAGTTTGAAAAAGTAGGTTTTTCATTTTGCAAATGGAAATTTAGCGTAAAAGTGGGCCTGGCCTAGACCACACAATTCAGCTGAATTCAGGGAACACATAGATATAAGGTTTAAAAATGTGCAACATGTTATGAGGGAGTTATTTGCCAAAAAAACGTTTTGTGTTGATAATAGCCCCACCTGCTGGATGTTTTTGGTGTGTGAGTTAGTTACAGTGGCCAGTCTATACCTCCCCAATGAATTTCATTGACATAAGCGTTATGGTGTGGGCACAGCGCCAACTATTTAATTAAACTGCCACCAGACTGCCACCTAGTGGTGGACTGGTAACACCTTGTCAGCTGTCCTCAGGAGGGCATTGAAAATAATTGTAGCACATTTTGATGCTAGTGTTGAATGCTGATGTGGTTCAGGACCACATCAGCATTTTAGGACCCTCGGCTTGGCCCCCTAATAATAATTAAAAAAAACAAGATAGAAGCGACAACATAAAATACGATACAACCACGTAAGAATGGAAGAAGAATTTAAGATATTAGTTAAAATCCTGATTAAAAAGGTGTGTCTTTAACCTTCCCTTAAAAATATAAACAGTCTCTGCAGACAAGTGGGGGCCATAGAGGCTAAATGCCGCCTCACCGTGGGTTTCAGTTCTTGGTTTTGGTATGGATAAAAGGCCAGTGCCGGAGGACCTCAGGGTTCCGCGAGGGTTGATATGTAAAAGCAGGTCAGATAAGTAGGAGGGCGCAAGGCCATTAAGACATTTAAAAACCAGTAAAAGAACCTTAAAGTCGGACGGGGAGCCAATGCAGTGACTCTAAAAACCTGGTGAAGCCAGGTTTCAGATATGATCGAAACACAGCAGTCTCGAACATATGGATTACCCTCAATGAGTAGTTCTAACTCCTCCATTTTGTGGATCAAGGATTGTGCGTTGGTGAGAAACATACTCAGGAGGGGAGGCTTGTGTGGGTTTCTCCTCAGTCTAGCTCATAATTCAGACCGGCAGCCTCACTTCTTCTCCCTCTCTCTTTGCCACCTGCCGGCACTGATAACAATCCATGGAGCAACCAGGGACCTTGCTATGGTGTTTGGAATGTCGTAAGATTGGCTCGACTCTACTGATATTGTCAATCTGCTGCTATGACCAATGTACAGTAGCTCCTGGCGACTGTAGACATGGTTTCAGAATGAAAAGACATGCGAAACACACAAAAGAAAAAGAAAAAACACGGAGCTGCGAGCTGCTTCATCCATGCGCGTGGCCATCCTGCAAGAACATTTAGGAATCAGAAAAAACAATTAAACACAAACAAGGTCCTCAGACTAGCTGCTTATGAAGCAAACTTAAATCAGTGTATTTGATTTGGTAGTTTCACATGGTTAAACAGCTAAGAGAAATATTTATAAATTAAATATTGCTTAATGGTGATGAATCCCAAAACCACCGACCTTGAAAAAGTTTTGTGGCCCAAGTTTAGCCTTAGGCATTCTGCACATGCAATCTGACAGGTAAAGAGATCACCGGGGGTACAATGTTTGACTGTTTGCAGGGAATTAAACTGATACTTGAGTTTTTTTTTTTTCTCTGGCAGCTTGTGATGAAGGGTGTTTATGCTGATTATCTTGACAGCAATAAACAGCAACCGTCAAATGTTTTGAGTCCTATAATGAGAGAAAATGACACCGGGTCTCTGCTGCCATTATGTCTGATGTACCCTCATATTTGAAAAAGGAAAACAAAAACCAAACAATCAGCATTGCGTATGTTAGCAAGGCCTACTGATCAGCATTCAGTGTGAGTGTGCACACAGGCCTCCAGCATTGTTCCTAATCAGACAGCAGACAATACAGATGAGTCTGAATTCCTAGTGGAACAAGATAATGACAGATAAGAGAATGAATCAGACTGTACTGACACCAATAATGATGAGCCTATCCTCTCTATTTTCGTCCGTACTGTCTTCTGACTCTTTGTGTATGTCTTGCTATCTTTTCTCCTCTTTTCTCCCCTCACTCCTCTCATTTTGTATCATATCTTTCACTCTTCTCCAATCGCTCTGTCAACACACAGACATTCTCTCTATTAGAACAAGGCAGTGATAAGAAGCAAACTAATTCTCTGTGAAACTCCAACAATACTTTACAATAATGTCATGCACCAGACACCAGAACTGATTTGGTTTTGTTACCTGTGTTTATCCCCTGTGACCAAAATGTTAATTTTGCACTGAGACAAGGAGCACTTCTGTCACAGCTGAACTGAAGCCCAAAATATATGTAAAAATATACCAACGTCATACTCTCATCCAATTTTCACAGTAACAATTACTAAATATACTAACAAGTTTATACTATAAGTGAAGTTACATGTAATTTTACTTTGTAACACATTTTTCTGTACATTTCAAAATGGATGCTTCAGGTGAGATATACGGGAAAGGATAGGCTGGAGCTAGCTGGTTAGCACCCAATTTTCAGTAGACATATCTGCAACAAAGACATCTTTGATATAACATCAACACTATTGTTTCTTCGCTTTCTGTCGCAACAATGTTTCATGTGAAATTCTGGCCATATTTTACAAAAGCTCCTAGAAATAAAAGTTTACTCATTGCTGTGAGATGACCTGGGATAGAAATAACTGGCTGTGTAGTTACAAAAATGTGGACCCATAGTGATTATAAAACCACAGTGAGAGATTCCGTGCATACTCACCAAACTCTAGTTGCGAGAAACAACATGAAAGTCAATGGTGTCAAGATACGCATTGTGCTCAGTTCACACACACACCTACATCAATGTCACAGCGTGAGGCGCCCCTTCTAGTGCAGCCAACCAAGCTTGTGTTGTATTAATTTTAAACATTTCTATCTGAGTCACTCCGGTTATCTTTAGCGAGACTGAATATTTAGCAATGAAGACAACAACTCCCATGATCCACTTTTTTTTTTTGTGGATGATAATAGGAACCAACAAACCATCATTTCCATCGCCATCAAAAGTTGGCCACTCCCACAATTATTTATAACAGACAGAGTCTAGCTGCAGTCTCAACTGATCTTATCCAATCGTTTCTTGTTAAAGAAATCCATGTGAAAATAAACAGACAGCTTTCCAATGGAGTTGAGTACGGAAAAAAGAAAATGTCCGAATGAACTTCTGATTGTTCTTTGTGGGTTCACGTAGATTTGATGCCACCAAGCTGGCCCATGACTGACTTGTCTGTCGCGAACACTGACGGGTCACAATAGAAATCTATCTATATTTGAGTCAATTTGAACGGAGCCACAGGTGTGAACATAATGACTCTAATTAAAGCAAGATTGTGTGAGAGGAATCTGTGACCATACAGCTGCGCGAGCCAGGGGCTGAGACATCTTGTTAATGAACAACAGTGTAACAAACAATGAATCAGCTAATTATATGGCTGTACTGTGGCTGTGGAGAGCCTCGGTGTGAAAACAGTATTCTAGCAGTGAGCACAAAGGGAGGTTGGACACTGCAGAAACAAACAGAGGTGTATCACTGACAGCATGTTAACATTTTTAACAGTTACATCAAGGTTAAACAGTCTAGGAAATACAGTACAAACCTTTGTTTTGGAATATACTTGTGCAGTGCCTGTTGAAAAAACATGCTGTTCGGCACAGATTATCTAGGGCGGCTGTGGCTCAGGGTTAGAGCCAGCATCTTGTTATTGGAGCTGGTTTGATTCCCCTGGTCTGCATGTCGAAGTGTCGTTGGGCACTGAACCCCAAACTGCTCCTAATGTGCTGGCCTGCACCTTGCATGGCAGCCAACGCCATCAGTGTATAAATGTATGCATAAATTACCGTAAGTCGCATTGGACAAAAGCATCTGCTAAATTCCCTCGATGTAAATGTAATGTGAGGGCATAACAGATCCTGTTATCAGGACACTCCAGTAATATCAAATGCAATCATAAGCAAATGCTTAGCAAACTACTGTTGTCCGACCGTTCGAAAAGCGGCAAAATGTGAGGTATACGTGGTTTATAGTTAAGATTGCACTTCTCCATTGTCTGTTCTCTCGGTGCATACTTGCGGAATATTCGGTCCTAGAAGCAGATAAATATTCCAGAAGTTTCATAGTGTGTGCGATGTCTGCTTGTGTGTGTGGGAGACGGAAAAATAGATGACACAGATTGTTGGACAGTTAGTGAAGGAAATGACATGCATCGTCCTCCCACATCTCTTTCTCTCTCCCTCTTTGAGCGTCTGTTTATGTGTGTCTGTTTCAGGGTTCATGTCTCAAACAATAGGGAGAGCAGATGTGGTCTGCAAACAAGGCAGGGAATCGAGTTTGTTCTGTGCTTTACAAACTGTATAGAACTGCAAGTTGTTCTACCCAGAGGCACAAGCAAGATTCCCAGAGTTTGAAACAGCTGGAGTGTTTTAAGCTGCGCCAGTTATTCTCAAAATATAATAAGAACATCACTTTGTAATTCAGAGTTGAAGTATGTTCTGCACTGCTTTGCCCCTTTATGCGAGGACGCGTTTAAAAACGTGTAATATGTGGGCGATAAGAACATGGTCTAGACTAATTTGATGATTAGTATGGTGTTGTGTTTATTTACACTTTATACATCCTCTTTAATCAGTGTGTCATTTTCACACCAGTGGGGAACTAATGGAAGTTATTTTGGCAGTGAGATTTCAAATTAATAATACATTTAACTTGCAAATAGGCTACTTTGAAATTAATTGGAATAAAATGTGTCTGATTTAACCCTAACAGTGTTACTTTGACTATATTGCTTTTCTAAAATACCCCTCAGTGACTAAGCAGTCGACCAAGGTTTTTCTTTCAGGTTCAGTATGTAGGATTTAGTGACATCTAGTGGTGAGTTTGTGTTTAGAAGGAACCTGTTGTGGCTGCTAAACGTGATGGGGCTGGGTTTCATTTGAACAGCTTGGACAACTGAAAAAACATGGTTGACTCTGGAGGATTCACCGCCGATAAGACATAATGCTAGTTAGTCTGAGGGGATTATATACTAAGTGTACATTCAGATCAAGTCGGACGATGCGATGGCACACCGCAGGTTGGTGCGGCGGTGTGGGGAGTGTCACTCCATGGGCCGTGTGTGTGACGTGTCGTTGAACCCCGCTGATCAGTTTGGCAAAAGAGGAAAAGGTTATGTTGTTATGCTACTAGAATGTTGCTCCTACTAGTGAAATAATAATAAAATTAAACAACCAGGATGAGGCAAATCAAGACCAAACCAAAGACAAAGTGAAACTTAATGCTGCATAGAGAAATATCTGCTGTGTTCCCTCTGTAGCATTCATGTTTAATGACATGCCCTGCTACAGACCGGTTCTATTCTGCTTATGAAATCTGGCCATGTCTCTGCATTACTTTACACTCCATTGTGGCTTTGGTCACAGTCTGATCGCCGGCTTATGTGATTGACCATTGGTTTGAGAAGTCAGGCTGCGTTTGTGTGAAAGTTGAGTTGGCTTCAATTTTTCCGCCACAGCCAGCTGCGTTTCTTGCAGAACCCACTGTGGCCCGTGCCACTGCAACCAAAACGGACTACCTTCATTAAATTTAATGGCAAGAGCTGTGTGTTCGCCGCATTTGGTCTGAAACCAGCCTTATGAACACATTTTAACAAAGTTTTATTCCAGTTCTGCCAGTAGATGCCCTGACATCATGCACACTGGACTTTTAACCATTCATTAGGTCTTTGCCAAAATGTGTGGACCTCTCGCTAGCTAGCTATTAAGCTTGATAGCCAGCTATAGCCAGTTTTCTTACTGGTTCCATAGGGTGTTGGAGATTCTTGCTCTGAGTGTGTAAAAAAACACAAGGTACCTTGTGAGTCTGTGTAGCTATTCTAATAAACAACTTTTAAACAGCATCTTGTTTGTATCAATACATGTTTTTTGGTATGTCTTTTACACACTTTGGCGTGAATCTGGGCTGTTGTCTGACTGATGCATGGACTTTCTTTAACCCTAGTACCAGTGTTGCCAAGTCTTTTCCAATGAAAGTAGCTAGCTCTAACTTCACAAGTCGCTAAAAGTCGCCAGATGTTGTCATATGCTTATTTACATATTGATGACATAATCGCGTACCAATTTGCATATATCTTCCTGGTTCTGTCTCATGCAGTGAGGGGGAGATTATTTTAAGCCATATATACAAAAGGTTTATAGAGAAATCTTTACCAAATTATCACAAACTCACTACAGAGACAAACATATTTGAAGTAAAAACAGTAAAGGGAAGGAGAAGATCAAAGGAACTATGTGCATTTTTGCAAGATAGAGGAACATCCTAATCTGGAGAGAAAGAGTGAGAGAGAAGATCTAGACTCTCAGCATCTTAAGGTTATCACCGGTAAAGTACCAGTGGAACCGCAAAAGTCTAGGAAGTCAGAGAATTAACAGATAAAAGCAGAGTAAACGGCAGATATCTGGTCTCAAATCCACAGAGCAAGCGTCCGCGGCGTCCGCTCCTGCTGCCCCGGCCAGCCCCCCACACACACACACAGGCCTGCCGCCTGCGCAGCCGCGTGAGAGGGGAGAGACCCCGGCGCTGCTGCAGAGTAGAGTCCCACAGAGACTCTACTGCAGAGGAGCCGTGGACTGCGATGACTCTGAGCAGCATGTGAATTACAATATAATATGTTTCTCGCTTTTCCCCTGATGATCGCTAAATTTGTCGCTTGTCGCTTTTTAAAAAAAATTGTCGCCAAGAGGGTCTGAAGAGTTGCTTAATCTTGCGAGAAAGTCGCCAAGTTGGCAACACTGCCTAGTACAAAGAAGTTCTCTTTGTATGAGCCTAATAGAAATTAACTTTAAAATAAAGACATGATCTATTTAGAATTTCTTCTACTACACATTAATTTGTGATAGAGCAAATACTTTTGAAATCTGGTGCGACCCAGAAGACCCCTGGTTTGTGAGGGCATTGGAATTTCCAAAAGCCTTTCTGTTATGACAACTGATGATTACTTTACTGTATTTTTTTTTTAAATGTATGTACATCCCTAATTCCCAAACTTGATAAAGATTTTTTTTTTTTAACAGATAGCGGATGTCCAATGCTCCTTTAAACAATAGATTATAAAATCTTGTTCTTAGTATGCAAACAAATTGAGGAAAGGGCCAGATCCTATTACAGCTTAAAGTTAAATGGATAATAACCAACAACATATTAGTATGAGGTTGATCTTAGATTTGTTGGATTATGCAGATGCAGTTCATTCTTTACTGATGTCGGATGGAATCAAACCAACAGATTAGTTTAACAAAAGCATATTTGCTAAAGTTTTCAAAGAAAAAATAAAATTGTACGTAGAGTCAACTTTGGTATGGCTTAATTGTTACACTGCCCATGACCCTCAGCTAATGTTGCTGTGGAGAGGAGGCCAGTCAGAAAAAATATTAAGAGTGACAAATAACCACATACTGTATAACTCCTCATACGTGCAACTGTATTGAAACCCTTAGTATTTGAATTTCATTGGGAAACAGTGTTGGAGGTGTTTTTTTGGTTTAACAGCGGTGGTTAAATGGGGTGGGTAGACATTATACACTACATTACTGAAAGGCTCTGGGGATTCCAGGCAAACCTAATATCTCAGACTGCCTTTTGAACCATTGCCATTTAAATGTGTTAATGCTTCCATGCTTCCCCATAATTTTCACAGCTATAAAATTATAAAAAGAATGTTTATGTTGCACTCTATCAATTAAGTATCACATTACAAAGCATAGAAGTAGAATTTAGGAGTTATATATAAAAATTACGATATCAAATGTCAGTATTCATGTATGCCAGTGTGACATTTGTGGCCTGCCTACACCTAACAGACATTGCGTGACCAACCAGCTGGCTGGATGACTCACTGGCTAGGTGATTCAATATTTATATGGAAGATACTTTTTCGCCTGCACTCACTCACATTGCATTCATATCTTATACAACTTGAAAAAAAGCCTCTTTCCTGTGGCTCCCTCCGCTACCAAAACAAATGTCAGATATTTCAAGAATTCCACTCCCCAAACTGCAGTCGCACAGGTACACACAGAGCTTATTGTGAATATCAATAGGGTATTATATAAATCCCATACAGCTCCAAGAAGACTGACACTTCTCAGGGACGAGACTTGTTGGCAGGGGACGAAAGGAGTGTGTGTGTGTGTTTGTGTGTGTGTGTGTGTGTGTGTGTGTGTGTGTGTGTGTGTCAGAGGCCGTGTTTGCTGGCAATGCTTGCAGGTATGTATGGGAGTGGTTTTGTGTGTGTGTGAAACAGGGCAACTGAATTTATGTGTTGGGGACAATGTCAGTGTGTAAAAGATTGTATTTGTGCTCGTCCGTGTGTGCCTACATTTGTCTGCAATACTGTAAGTGTCATATTATGTCACTGTTGATTTGTGGTTGATAAATTGTGTAGGTGCATCATTGTGTGTGTCATAAGTGTCAACACTCAGTGCTTTGTGAGTTGGAACTGTGTTCATTTGGCTTAATCTTTCACCCACAACACGATGACTTATTTTTACCATTGATACAGGCTATGAGGTGGAGCAAAGTCATTATTTTGCAATAGTCTGTTTCTTAGTCACAACTATGCAATGAAGATACAATATGGCCAACAACTCCCAAGCCAAGTTCACAGTCAAGACCAATATGTGGCATTGCAAGTCTCATGTCCAGATCAACACATCACAAGTTAGAACCCAGTCAAGACCAACATGTCTCAAGTTAGCTAACTCTGGCCCCTCATGCCCTGTAATACCACCTTGTATCGACAAGTGGCAAAAATCCTGATAGCTCCAGCTGGCAGATACACATATCAGCAGTCTACAAACTAAAAGCTGCATCTTTTTAGTATCTGTACCTCAGTACATAAACATTACAAGAACAAAACGTTTATCCATTTGTGGTGTCTTAGCATGGGAGCAACGTTGCGACATAACTGTATTGTATTTGTATTGTATTTGTGTTGCAGTCTAAAGTTCTTTCTCATGTAACTCAAGTCAAAGCCTCTGCAACTTTCAAGAAGTACTATTTTACATCTTAATTCTGTATATATTTTACAATTAAATATGTTTCTGACTGCCACTATTCCCACAAACGTATTGATTGACCCCCAATCAAAAAACCCCTGTCATGAGATAAATTCATTCTATTTCTGCCATATCAAGTTATCAGTATGCATTTTTCTACAATGAATCCAGTGCATCCCTCCACTCTGTAAAACGGATGATTATTAGAGGATATTTTTTTGTTGAAGCCTAAAGTGAAGCACGTACCCAACCTCAGAGCAAGTAAAGCTGTCTCAAAGGTCTCCACAGGGACATCTTCATCAAGGTAACACTATTAGGATGCCTTCAGGTCATACGCGTTCGAAAGAGGAAAACACAAAGACGCGTCCATTTTCAAGGACGAGCATTCTCAAATGCATTTGCATGATTTTCAATCTATTCTTGCTGTCAGATGGTCAGGTCAGTAAACTGTTTCCAGCATACAAAATACAATTTGAGGCGCTGAGGTTGTTAAAAAAAATGACACATGCTACACATTTCTACTCAATAGGAGACAAAAATGGTCCAGATTAAAAAAAATAAAATATATATATATATGTATATATATATATATTTTAAAGATGCAGACAAACATAATCTTCACAGTAAACTCAATAAGTAATTTTTATGTCTCTTAAGTGAGTTCAGTAGACCTGTATCCAATATCCACCATCTAAATAGATGCGTATATCTAAGTTAACTCTACTTTGGGGTCGAGTTGTCTTCTCTCTCCCGAATATACAGGAGGGCTTGCTGCGACAAAATAAGCACAATAACTATTTGAACGAGAAAAAAACAAAAAAAAACACAACGAAAAAGAAGCCTGACTAGCTTTGCCCACACAGTTCACTTCTTTGGAGTCTTGATGACACCTTTTAAGGGAGGCAAGTGACTGAAATGAGGATAATTGAAGTCATGGCATTTCCTCCAAAAAATTGCCCTTAAAATGTATCTCAGTGAGTAAAGCAAGGTCACTCGGCCTGAGAAAGTTTGCAGGTGTAAATGCGGAAAAACAGCATGTTTTCTACAGTGTGTGATTCATACCAGATAAATACCAAAACGGTGTTAGGCTTTATGCTTTCTCATTAACAAATAGCCATAGCTATATGGTAAAGTTAGTGTTTGAGTTTTATATAAACACATAAGCGATGTATAAATACAGCTTGTGCATAACACATCTTTCCAAATACCCCATAGTAGAGAGTGAGGTTTTTTTGTTGTTGATTTGTGAAACATTCATCAAGGAAATATGACATAATTTTTAAGCTGTGGGAACAGTTAATCAACTGGTGATCATGTTGTTGATAATGTCAGGGAAAAGGTCGCCTTTCTGTGTTCTGCGTAGTCAGAAACATGACAGAGTACCTTGTGAAAACTCACAGTGGGGAAGCCCCTGATGAGGACTGGTCGTGACAAAGATTATGTATCAGCTGAAAGGTTCAGCTGGCACCACACAATGAGTTGTTTAAAGGCTAAAGCACTTAGTCAAAAAGCTAAAAGTTTCAAAAAATGATAAAGTTGTGACTTTTGGAATGCCTTCAGCCTGTCTTTTGTTTGTTGAATCCATTGGATGATCATTAACAAACAGAAAGGTCCATTGGTGTTTGCAGAATACAGACTTTAACTGGGAATTTAGTATTTATCCTGAGAGATCAATGATTATGACTAGTCATGGGTTATTTGGCTTCATGTAAACCCGGTTCCAACCTGTGCGACATTCTCATATCAACGCAATAAGCAGCTTAAATGTGTGGCCCTTGGAGCAAGGGCAGAGCTGGACTGAAGAGTAATGGTGTGTTCGTGATCCTGTAAGCGCAGCGTATCAGTCATGCAGCATCATGTTGGTCCTCCATCAGAGGGATCTTTCGCTTCATTGCCTTTCAGTGTTGTCACCCCACAGAGAGCAGTAGTGGGACAGTGGCCGGTCAGCGGATCACCGCTCTCCAGTAAATTTCATTAGTTTCTTCCGCTGATCCTCAAGCTATCGCTGCACCAGCAGTTCCCACCGCTCTCTGCAATTACAGTCCTCTTACAATTACGATTCCTCTTTGATACACCTCAGCTCCACATGAAGGTCAACATTTAGTTTAGCTTGTAGTCCTTTTGAGGAAACAAGCGCAAAATAGATGGCTGGATATAATAGTAGCTGCTGCATGTCGCTTGACCTTTTCATTTTCAACTTTTTATTTCCAATTTCGTCCGACTCCTTAAACAGAAATTAAGATATTAATATGGCCAAATTAAATATATAATCACCCAATGAACATTTGTTTACATTTTCACTTTGATACAGTATCGACCAAGACCAACCAAGTTAAATTTCCTGCCTTCAGTTATCCCAGATGTTACAATTTTCACATAAAAACTGATGATGGCGATGCTGAATGCCGGCATCATGGTAGAAAAAAAGTTAAGAATATTTGCATAAAGAAATCATAAGACCAAAAACATAATCTTTGTTGTCTTCCTGCGCTCGCTTCAGTGGACTGCTGTGGCAGAAGCACTAATTTCAATGTGTTTGTCGGTTTTCATGCACCATTACTCACACATTATCAGCGCATTCTACCTGTGACACAGGTTTCATTTTCATTACTGACCACATATGTTAGGTTTTTTTTCCTCTCAAAGCCTCTCTGCACGAGCCTGTAAAATTACATCGCAGAGTGACAGGAAAGACTCTTGAAAAGTCAATTACATCTGACAAGCGATCCAGCTAACGGCCCTACACCACAGGCTGCCTCACTCAAATGTGTCTCCGGTTCATTTCAGGTTACTTCTCGTATGCATGAATTAAATTTGTGTTATGACTCCCTTAGATTTCTGAATGTTATTGGGGAAAATTATTTTATTACAGGGTGCGAGTCATTGGCAGAGGGAGAATAAAGACTGAGAGGGGAGTAGAAATAACACTAAATAGAGTGAAATTAAATGCAGGGTTGTTTTTTTTGTTTTTTTTAATTAATCAGTTTTAAACAATCAAAACACAAAATACTTCTTGTAAAGAATGGTACATCTATGGTGAGGCAGTAAGATGGAGGGGTGTTGATGTAGATGTATTTCTTCGTCCAGGGGGTGATGTGGTTGAACCCCTTGCCTTAATGCAACATACTGTTCTGAATCAACAAAACAAGGACATGATACCCTCGCAGTCACATTATGGCAAGTCAGAGAGGGTGGGCATGTGTCTGCTTTAATATATTTCCAAATCATGACAAACATCTTGGAGCGAGCATAATTGCAGACAACAAAACAACACAGTGGGGCCACAGCAAAGATTAGCATGGAAAAACAGCGGCCGGGCGTGTTGTCCTCGCCTTTCCTTGAGGGGCTTTTTTTTCAAACTATATTCAGAGAGCACAACATGGTTAGAGTCCAGAGATAGCGGCACTTTTAAGGGGTTTAGTATCTCTCGCCTCAGGCCCCAGCTAAGAGAGCACGTGCTGTCTGAGGAGGGGAACCTTGAGTTAAAGTCCCGAGGCAAACTCTATCCTTGCCTGAAACCAGCACTTCATAGCAGAGTCTCCTGGGCTGCCAGGCGGAGCTGGTGGCTCTGTACTTTTACACTTGTACCAAGCAAGAAGCGACCTGCGGGTTAACTTCAAACGGAGTGAACATTTCCATAACATCATCATTTTGGAAACGGTTTTAAAGACGGATCAGGAAAATATTTAGGATGAAAGTGACAGCCAGCTATCAGGGAGTCTCTGAGTATATTGCTTTTATTCATTTGGCAAGTCCAGTCAGATTTTAAATGCCGTTGCAAGGGACACATTCATTTTTTTAATAAAATGTGTGTTGTGTTACTGAATAAAACATGACACTTCGGGCAGTATATGCACTATGTGTAAAACAACAACAGTCAAGTTCCACACCAGAAAGGGAAAACAATTTCTTTGTGGAGGTGGCTCTTTGCATGGGGGCATTGCAATGTTGTTACCGCAAAGTTGATGTGAACAAAATATGCGGTGACATTGTAATTTTTTGATGGCAATTCTACACATATCTAGAGAAAAAGAGAGAGAATGAGAGAAAGACACCAATGTATTCCAGCTATCTTTTAAGATCTCTCAAATCTTTTATTCAGTTACCTAGCAGCAGCCTGGTTAATGACCATATGCTTCTAATCTTGACAGTGCAGGTGCCCCTCTCGCTTCACTTCTTGAAGTGCTTCTCTAGATGTAGTAGTAGAAAGCCTGAGAAAAGTCGGAGTCAGGGGCTGGTTGGATGAGTCGTCTAGGATTGGGGATCGCCTCCTTTCTATGACTAAGAGTCAGGAGTAGTTTGTTTTTTATTTGTTACATAGGTAAGTTCATGTACATTTAAGACGTAGCTTGGGTCACTTATGTTACTAGCATAGTTACAGTACTTACATCACTTACAGTACATGATGGAAGCAACATTACTTATGTTACGTGAATGTGATAAATTGTTAACCAAGAGTATCATCTTTTTCTAAACCGAATCATATATATATATATATATATAGGTATTATAAAAATATTGTTTGTATTCTAATGTATTCCCTTTATTCAATTTGATTTATTTATTATTTAGAAATGTATGGTTTTGTTATAATTTATATATGCCATTTCATTTCTATTCTTGGACAAAGCAACTGTAACATGATTAGATCAATAGCGTATCCTATTTCTGAATTATTAATTACTAAAAACTCGCTCCCACCCTGATTTTGTCACTATTTTAAAGACATTTTTGGGTCTGCCATTTTGAAACCTGATTAGGTACATGGGTGTTTTTCTTTTCCACAGTCAATGATATTATACAACACAGTCATCAAATCAAACTGAAGGGCTTTACAATTTGTACAGTGTCGCAAAGTGGAGCCCAAGCCACATGACCTCCTCTCCACTGTAGTGTCTTGGAGGAGGGCAGGCCCTCAAGATAATTAGCAATAAGAAAGAAAATATAAGAATGAAGAGGCATCAAATTTTACACAAAATACAGAATTAAGGAGACAGTAAAACAGAGGAGAGCATCGATCCAGCAGAGCTCAGGGTGTGATGATCCAGGTCCATCAATATGTGAGGCAGCGAGCATTAGGGGTTTGCATTGGCACGGCCCTCATGATTCGATTCGATTACGATTCACCAGGTAACGATTCGATTCAATTCGATTTTACGATGCATTGCGATGCATCAAAATTCTACTGCACACAACAATTCAAATTGTTCATCAGTCATGAGGCAATACAAGCAGTCAGATATTGAACAACAGATTTTATTGGCTGCTATGTGTATATTATCACTCTCCTGTTTCCCCAGGTGTTCCCCTCTGTTAATCCAAACTCGCGGACAGTTTATAATCATATGGATGCTGTTATAATGTGTAGTGATTGAGATTCTGACCTACCAAGTATCCTGGAAAGTGACTTAAGTTTGTTAAGTTTTTCGCGCTAAACTACATAATTATACATAATCACCATCAGTAAACAGGACGCTGTCTGACTCTGTCACTCGCTGGGACGGAGGTTGTTTTCTGGGGGAAAGTTCCCTGAAGTCTCGATCGGGAGGGCTGACGGTCGCGGTGATTTATTTTCATCACAAACACTCCGTGAGTTAAAGTCTTTGCCGGTGACAGGCGCTGTTTTTGGAGCAGAAATGTGAGGAAGAGTCGGGAGGACAGACGGGAGGACGGACACTGCTCCATGTACAGCTGCGGTATTTGTTTTCCTCATATAAGTTGCCAAAGACAGTTACAGTTACTACGTTACTCTTGTTCAGTCCTGTAACGTTGCTTTGTGGGACATTTCTCTGTATTTAGTTGAGTGAAGGACCTGTGTAGTTATCAGACTGTCAGACCGACACGCCCTCGCTCCGCGCCTCCAGATTTTCTGTTCACACTGGGACGGCCCTGATACTGTTGCTGTTATGCTAGCTAGTGCTGCCGCTTAGCATGTAGCTGCAGGCTGCGCATGTCATTGCAACGTTGCTCCGGAAATGCCCCCGGAAGTAATTGAAACTTTACAACTTTATTGTCCTCTCAAAGCCAGAAAATAAACATTGACATAATCGATTATGGAACGTTGCCGCATCGATGCTGAATCGTGCATGCCCCGCATTGCAATGCATCGCCGAATCGATTATTGTTGACACCACTAGCGAGCATGAGGAGAGGTAGATGGTCCCAGGGGCCCGCGGTCCATCAGAAGGGAGCCCGAATGAAAAAAGAGTTGGAGGAGGAGAAAGCTACAGAGAGAAAACAGTAAGAGTATGAAGTTAGTCTATGAAATGTCTGTTTGAAGACAATGTATCGATTAAACTTAAATAATAGCAGGGAACTCGGCATGTGGTGTTTCCTCCATCACTGACATAAAGTGGTGCCACACCTGAGAGGAGTGTGGTTTGTAAACCTGTATAGATGTAAAATTGGTGTTTAAGCGCTTTCTAACCCACTCCCCTTTATGGTTGCTGGTTTGAAGCAACAATTAATGTGGCGGTCCCTCCATGCGAACAGAGTGAAACTGGATAGTGGGGGTGTGTAGGGGCCAGTTTGGAATTGGGCCATAGTTGGAAGTTGAAGGTTTTTGACGAGCTGGGAGTGAGAATGTGTTGTCTTTTTCTGAGTGGCTTGGTGCAATATGTGTTGTGTAAAAGCACTTCATAGTGTAAAGATTTTAATGCTGGATGTTGGGGATCCTGAAGTCTGGTAAAGTGTTGGGTTGCGTTCCCTCTGTTCCAGAGGCATTCATCCAGCGCTGTCAGCAGAACGTACTTTAACATAATACTTATCTTTTAATTTAAAGCAATCTCATGTAAAGCTTTTAAATGAGAGGCTATACTGTTTTACATTTCACAATGAGCAGAGGATGACTGGAGGTGATCTGTGAAACTGTATATTTATGCTGCCACATTTAACCTTGTTGCAAGGTAAAATGTAAAGCCCATACCCATATAGAGATTGTGTATTGCTATTATCATTATCTGTGTGTGTGTGTGTGTGTGTGTGTGTGTGTGTGTGAATGAGTAAATTAGAGACAAATTTTAAAGTGCAACCCAGTTATTTTCTAAAATGTCACCATAAATTGTAGTATTAAGCATAAGCCATAGAGAGCAGCACACAAAGTATGCAGACACATTTGCTTTAGATTTACGAGATTATTATTATCATTGTTGTTGTTGTTTTGTAATAATAAAGCAAGGAATCTCTGCCTGTCTGTTGCTCACATATCTCCAGAACCACTAATCTAATCTCCTTGCTGAGGACCCAGGGAAGTGCAGTTGAATGATGCTGTTTGCACAAGTGACACTTTCGATATAAATACATTTTCAATAAACAATGAACACCGCTCTGTGCAGCAGCAGAGGCATTGCTTCAGCACTCTAGCTTCAGGGCTCTGCAGACTGAGGCTGGGCTCACATGTGATCACTCTCAGCTGATCTCATGGGGAAGCAGATGTAAACAAAATGGAGATTAGTGCGGTGCAGCAACTTGCTGTGGTTACATGATATAATGACCAAAACATTTTTAAAAAGCAGAAGGTTAAACAAGTCTGGATGAGTGAGGAGATGTTGTCACCACAGGTTTTCTATTCCTCATCGAGAACTGCAGGTGAGATTTTAAGTTTGTGTCAACAGTGGTATGCTAGCTAACGTTAGCATCAAGGGCTAGACTGTTTACAGTTGCTTGGCAGCGCTGTCAACTGCTCTGGATGCCTCTCTCATTGTTTGCCGTGGTTCGGCTCTGAAAGCAGCAACAAATCATTCAGATTTTACATAAATCGTGAATATAAAATAGATTTTATATAATCAGGTGGTCCAGATGACCCCTAGATTCCACCAGATATGTGCCCACTGCGTTACGTCTCCGCCACGCCAGCAGAGCTGACTCTGCTCACTCTAGTCTCTGTGTTAACTTCCACCAGGTCCGCTGCGCTGCGTATCTGCTCCCTCCCAGCTCCGGAAGTCCGAAGCCCTCAGAAACAAATACCCAACCGGTGGGGATTGCAGGAGGGCAGACAGTGGAGCAAATCCGGATCGGAGCTGTAACGCAGGGGACACGTATCTGGTAGAATCATGGAGTGAGTCTGTGAGCAGTGCAGGAAGCTGATGACTGGATCTGTAAACCCCTCACAAATGAAAAGTTGAAAAGCATTTCACTTGTGTCATTGGGTCATACTTCCACAGTCTTCTGTCCTCCAGCTTAATTTTAAACTGCCTGGACAGAAACATGTCTTTACTCAAAGCTGTATAACTGATAGATCCAGGCTGCATGTTGTGTACTTTGTGTGTTTGTGTGCATGTCATGATGACACATTAGTTTACACAGCTGTGGCACCCTGTAATATGTCTTATCTGACAGTATCCTGATTAGTGGGCATGTTTGCAACAAGTTGCTTGTGAAGATGTTGTGAAGCCTCCTCGGCGCTTTCATACCCCCCTTGGCCCATCATTTTTCATCACAAACATGTAAATGTATGTGTGTTTCTGCATGTTCTCGGATGATTTCACATAACTGTATTAGTGGGCGCTGGAGCGAGGAGACGGAGCGAGCAGACATGTTCTGTGTTTGAGTGGAATGTGTCAGCTCACTGTGACTAACAAACTGTGACTTTGTGAACAAAAAAGGAAGTTCAGGAAGGATGTAGAGGGCTGTAACAGAACTGGGATCCAACAAATATGCTGGGTGGGTGATAAATGAACTCTGATGTGGGCGTTAGCAGGTGGTCAGCATAAGCACTGTAGGAGAAAATTAAGTTTGCACACTGTCTGCCACTAAGATATATTTTATTATGTGCTCATATGTCAGCAACTGTCAGCATCCCTGATCCACATCTGATCTGTAAACTGTCACACTGTCAGAGCTAATCTGGTCTGACGTTTCAGCATTTTGTTGAGAATATGTTGCCAATGACACATGTGAATAGAAGCTGAGATAACAGTGTCACTGCAAGGTCCATTTGGTAGCTGTTAGATGATTCAGATCCTGTAACATGACTCTAATGAGCCGATGGAGGGCACTGAACTCAAACGAGAGTCTACAATTAAATGACAACTGCATGACTCTTCATCTGCAGATGAAAATCATGTTGTATGATGACAATATTCAGAGCATAGTGATTTGACCTCATGATTAGATTGTTTTATGTAGACAGGTAAAGTCTATACCCATACAATACTCACATTGTACATGAACATCAGAAGTACTAGGTCGCTGTAATCATTGCTCATCTCTGCACAAACACTTGAAAGATGTATCAGATTAAGAAAAAAAGATCTGACTGTGAAAATCCTTAATGTCATTTAAAAAACTCACTAAACTAAAGTGTGTGGTATTTTAAGGGGTAGCAGTAGTATTAAATAGACTACGAATGAATCCACAAGGAATGTGTGCCTGCATGTATTGTCAACGCAGCTCTTTACTGGATGAGGCTTTAATTCGGTAAAAGTTGAGCATTGATATGTGAAAGCACAGTTGCTGTAATGCATTACATAATGGCAGATGTACTGTAAAATCTGCCCATACACTTCTAAATTTCCCCTTAAAAAAAAAAGTTTTTTAAGTCAGGATGGCCGAGCGGTCTAAGGCGCTGCTTTCAATTTCTGTTTGCAAAGTTCATTTCCTGAGCAAAGAATAGTCTTGTTTGTCATTTCTCAACTTGACTTTTTATTGGAGCTTGGGTCCAGCAGCAATTAATAGCGGTCAATCACTGTCCCAACTTTAGAGTTTGTATGTGAATGGCCAGTGGGTCAACAATCTCAAGCTGTGAAGTGTTGTGTTGGTTGTGTCTAGTGTTTGATGCCGGATTAATTGTTTGTGGCATTGCCTTGAGAGCAATGCAAACGTTGGCATTTCCCACAGCTGCTTTCAACTGTGACCAGTCAGCCAACCACATAAAGTAAGTTAGCACTTAAAGTTATCATTTTTAACTTGTTACCTTCTGTGTCACTGGTACTGTTGCATGCCTTCTTTGTAATACACAAGGAAGATGGAATATCAAATTCCACAGCAATCAATGGATGTTCTTCAGAGGTTCCATGGTGTAATGGTTAGAACTCTGGGCTCTGAATCCAGCAATCTGAGTTCAAATCTCAGTGGGACCTGGTTTTATTTGACTTGTTGTATGCCTTAACAAACTAAGAAAACAAACTTCATTTTCATGACTGAATAAACTGGAAAAAATCAAACTGACCACCCGCCAACTTTCTATATATTTTCCTCTGAGAAGAGCTTGTTTATTCAAACATGGGAAAAAAATTAACATTTTTGATTTTGTGTTATTTCTTCATTAATATTGTAAATATTAAAATTCTGAGTTTGAATTTCTTCTCTAGAGCTACATAGTGCTCATTTAAGGGTAGAAGTAGTAGTAGCAGTAGTAGTAGCAGTAAAATATTGTCTTTTTGTGTTTATTAACTTCCTGTCAGTCACAAGTAGGCTTGTTGCCAGGCAACACCAGTCATTACCCTGCACGACTAATTTGGCTGACTCATGGGAACCCCAAACACTGTTCTGCTGTTTTGAGCCTCATTTCTGACAGTTACGCTACAGTAATGAAGAAAAGCTTTATGAAGAGTATGAACGGTGGCAGTAACAGCAACTGAGAATTCTCTCAACATGCATGACAGGTTAATCTGTATAGAACCACCTATTGTTTCCAGATTAGTGGCCTCTTGTGTTAGTGTGGACAGGTTTCACAAAGTGTCTTTGGTCCTGCTCACACTTTGTATCAACACCCTTCCTCTGTGATCCAATCACAAGTGGACATTTTTTTTTTTAAATGCTTAGTAAATGCCCTAGTAAAAAAAGTGTTACTATTCATTTTATGTACCAACATTTAGCAGCTGTTTCAACTGCCAGAAAGAAGACAACATTTTATTTAAATGAACACTTAAAATTTTACAAATACATTGAACAGTAACCAATATAATCTACTTCTTTGTTGTCCATGGAAAAAGTCCCCAGATTCTCATAAAAAGAATCGTTCAATTATGTGAGATATCGGTTAAGAGAAAATGTGTTAACTTTGTGAAAATATGTCTACAATACATTCTTAACTACTTGGGCTACCTTGATCATTTGGAAAACTTTATTCATGAAGATATGTCTTCCTTTGTGTAAAAGAAAGTTGTATCAGTTTGTTTGAGTGATGTACATTAATATTTGCGTATAAAAAGGGGGAGTGAAGTGGTGTTACAAGATGTATGTTAAAGGGGCACTATGTAACTCCATTTCATACATCTATGCTTTCTTAAATTATGCTCTGCTCAAATTTGTACATATACAAATGTAAACAGATTGACTGATGTCACAGTTAGACTTTTCTGGGGCCTGTCACCCAGGCATATTTGATGGCCCATTTTAGAATTGTACTTGTATTGCTTTTAATCCATCCGAGAGAACAACACCATCCGTGATCGATTAACGATGTAACAATCTGTATGAAAAAAAACAATGTTTGAGTGGCATGGGTCCTCTTTCGTAGTCATCATCCTGACTGGAGGCTTCTCAGACCACTTACAGAATCATCATATGAGTCAGTTATCTTCCCAGCAGAAATCAGTGTATTTGCGAAGTTCAAACTGCGGTACCATTTCGCAAAGTGGGATTATGAAAACAACACAACATGGTGCTTATTTTCCAATTTGAAAAATCAAATTTGTGCAAGAAAACCTAGACAAAACCACAGTTTGAGAGTGCAGATGTATGAGCGTGAGATGGAGACTTGATCAACAACAAGTGGTGTTTTCTTGGACTGCTTAATCATCAGACCATGCTTTCAATTACGTCATGATGCTTGTGCAACACAAAGTTTTGTTCTGCAAGGTGCCAGCTTCCATTATTGAGGCAGTGCACATCTACAGTACACACTCTGTACCTCTATCTCTCTGCCTTTCTAATTGTCATTCTAATTGTCTCTAATAACTATTATCGTCACTGTTCCGATCTGATAGTTATTTCAGTTACAGCTTGAAATACCTAATTACAGTTGGCATGTACTTCTAGAGGTGACTTGCATGTCAAAACCACAAATACGGTTTTGGTATGTGACAGGGATGTGAAATTTGGATCCGAATCCCATTTGGAATATTAAACTGAGAGGACGTTCAGCAGAGAGTAAAGACTTGTGTTCAAAATCATGGAAAATGTTCACACCTGGCCGGTTTGTTGCTGAGAACCCATAGAAGTGCAGTGTTGAATTTGGTGCAAAAACATTATTGAATTATGAATGAACAGTGAACACTGTATGGGCTACCACTTGATCTCTCTCACATGATCTTATGGGGAAGCCGACATAAACAAAATGAAATGGTTTTATATTCTTCAGCAAGAACTGCAGGTGATTTTTTTGTTTTTGTTTCTGTCAACTGTAGTATGCTAGCTAATGTTAGCCTCAGGGCTAGAAACAACACATGAAAATATGTTTAAAGCAAAGTCCGGCCTATATTTTTGTCAAATGTAGCTCACCATGACCAGCCCTTATCACAATATATTATGCAATTCTTTATTGTCTCCCTTATCATATGGACCAAGATAAATTAATACTGTTTTCTCTGCTTAGAGCCGTCAAGTCTGACACAATTAGTTACTGTTAATGTAAACATAATGCTTAATGTTGCTGCTGAACAAATATAGCTTCCCACCAGCCATCTGTTGTAAGGCTGTTACTGTGAAGCAGCAACAGATGACTGTAGCCTCGGTCACCAACTTCAACAATTGCCATGAAATTTGGGGGCGGACGTTCAATGTTCCCCTAAGAATGGATGTTAATGACTTTGGTGATCCATTGACCCTTCCTCTAGCACCACACATGCTTGACATTTAGCCCTCCATTCAAATATCTCACCTGCTGTAGGATGGATTGCTATGAAATTTGGTACAGACTCTCATGGCCTACAGAGGATGAATTGTTATCACTTCGGTGATCTCCTGACCTTTCATCAGATGCCATCATCGGTTCAAAATATTCTTTGCGACTTCCAAAAGTAATGACTTTCCCATCAGTATTGGCTGAACTACACCTGCTAGAACATCAACATCCTAGTGTTGCTTAGATATTAGCTTGCTAATGTTGCATTTTGCTCAAAGCACTGCTGTGCCCAATTTAACCTAATGCCCAGAATAAATGTTTTTAGTATGTTATGTTTCTGCCAAACCACAAGTTAAAACTTGTTGCTGCAACTTAAGGTTTCTTTACATTAATGAAAAAACATATGTAATGGATTTTTTGCCACAAATATGGTTTGCCCATAAAAATATCCTGTGGTTTGACACTCACAAATGTTGAAATGTCAACTCAACTGCTGTCACTGGCTTGGCAGCCTTGACACCTCTAACCACACATCTCCTGTCATGAAAGTCGGGTGTTAAAAAAACATAATGTGAAAGTGATATGACATATTGAAGATGTGTCAATGTGGTAAATAGTCTATTACATTTACATATGTGAAGGTATCTCTGGTTTGAAGAAACATTGGCTACTAAGTTGATGACGCTGTCATCTACCTGCTGCAACGAGCCCATTCGCACCTGGATGGTGGAGGAGGCACTGTGAGAATCACATTCTTTGATTTCTCCAGTGCTTTTAACACCATTCAGCCACTGCTAC
>CAEMYA010000486.1:24287-44403 GCA_903131615.1 Diplodus sargus | reverse complement strand
CTATTTATGTTATGTACGAAGTGTTATTATTATTGTTGTATATATTATTATTGTTTATTGTTTATCGCACACTGTGCACTGTATATATACACTATGTATATATTGGATTCTATTTATGTTACGTACAAAGTGTTTTATTTGCGGACCCACTACTGCTGTAACAAAATAATTTCCCAGTCTGGGATCATTAAAGTAATTCTATCTATCTATCTATCTATTCATGAGGAATTAAATTCATATTGTTTACATCATGTGTTCAGTCCAGGTTTAGGTCATTCAGCCTATATATTGTTCATAAATTCTACCAATGTCATCTATAATTTCCATACCATGTCTAATATATCAGATGCAGACAATGCTGACCGGCATCTGATTTATTAAAAACAGGGCCACTATCCATCCCAAACAACAATGTAATCCCACTGTTCACACTCATGGAAAGAAATTCAGCCTGACCTTCAGAAAAAAGGTACAGTAAACTTGCAACTTGCAACTTGCACTTGTCCCTGATGCGTGTACATTATGCAAGGCTTCAAGTTTACCATTTGTACCTTCAATAATACAACTGTGTGGGTGCATTCTGTACAATTCAGTTATGTAATTTAATCCATGCTCATACAGCCAAATGTGCTTCCTTCCCTGCTTACCTCAATACTGTATAATTCCCCAGGTAATTTATTCCTACAAAATGAGTTGTGATGAGACTCAAAACTGATGTTTACTCTGTGGCAATGCATTAATGCCTGGCTGCACCAACTGCTCACTGAGAAATTTAAAACTCACAAGCCCATGTACTTATGCAAACCACAAATTGCTTGTTATTCCTTTCATCTGCATACAAATAGCTGGTTGCAAAGCTTTTTCCTGCAGAATTTGATTATTTTGGAAGAACTTTTACTGTTTTTGTAAAGGGACCTGTCACTGTCTCTGCCATGACTATCCATCCTACCTGCATTGATCTCAAGTTGCAGACTGTCCTGGCATTATCCAGCACTACACAGCCACCACAAAAAATCAAACCCTTACATATTACTTCGTGAGAGATCGTGTTGTCTGGAGAAAAGTGAAGGTGTTGAGTCATTTCATCCACTCAACATCACTTCTCCATTAGCACTGGTATGTTTGACACGGATGGAAACCTCTGAAACTTTTAAAGTGTTTAAACGACCTGAGAATGGTGTTATTATCGTCACCAAATGACTCTTCTTGAGAAAATGACTTTCTAGTCTATGTAAAACCCTTACTGGAAGAAGTTGACTCTGTAAAATATAGAATAAAAAATATCAGAGTTCAATCATTTACAAGAGATGATCTTAAGGTGGAGAAAGCGTGGTTGTACTATCTTGGTGATTTGTATATCAAAACAAAGCTCAGAGTCATAGATCGCACCCACATTGCAGGCAGAATGCTTGACATTGGAGGACAGGTGTCCAAGATTCCTTTCTAAGTCACAGGTCAGGGTCTGGGGGCCAAATGAAAGGATCTCAGATTTGGACTCATTGAGCCGGGGGAAGTTTTGCGACATCCAGCATTTAATATCAGAAGGACAAGCCTTAACATGTATATAATGTAGGTATGTTTAGAGCAGAAGTTACAGAAGTAACCTAGAGATTTTAACCCAAGCCACAATGTTTTCCTAAACCTGCCTAGGGAGTTTTAGTGCCTATATCTAACCAAACTGACCCTTTTCAGTCGTGAAAGAAACAGGAAACAGGGTAGTGCAACATGGCAGCCTCCATGGAAGAGGACCCCCTCCCTCTGTAGATATGTAAAGCTCATTTTCAGGGAGCAAAAACAAAACAATTATTTACTTTAAGTGAATACAAACCATTTAATTTTATTTCAGCAAATAGATTGTATGCAATAGAACAATATACAATAGAATTTTATACTACAGGCAGTTAAGTGAAAAAGCAATTTTGTCTGTGTAATATCAGCTACGTCTCTCCCATTGCCTTTTCCACTCCAGTGTGATGCGAGATTATTTGGCCATAAAACTATGCCTCTTTTGGCTTTTACCACTGGGTTTCAATTCATTAAATGAGATTATTTCTGCCTCCAGAATAACCCTGCCTCCCAGAATTCTTTATACCATTCAAACTCCCATCTGCATTTATACCAATGAGATCAGCACCATGGCCAGACTCAGACATGAGCTTAAATGGCAGTCACCCAACTAGAAGAAGGGCTGTGTTCAGTCCACTAAACATTTACAGCACAACAGACATGAAAACAGGCGTGGGATTTCTTCTAATGCTTTCACTGAGAGGAAAATATGGTTCCTGATCAGGAGTTTTCAGTGGAAATTGTCTGAGCAGAATTGGCTCTGTCGTGAATGTGAGCAGTGAACTGGTAGCTTAAAGAGCCAAGAGGCCTGGCTTACAGGCTTCACAGCCGTCTTTTCATAGCCGAGGTAGCGATCATGGCGAAGCCTGAGAGGTGAAAGCCACTTTTTGGCAGCTGCTGCAGTAATGTGACATAAGGAGCTGGAGTGAAGAGTTATTGAAGCAAAAACATCAAAGGAGGGTTTCTTGAATTCTGTCAGCCAGGGACACCAGGGAGAAATATAGCATTACCCAGGAACCTAGGCACATGAAAAAGCACTGCCCCCCCCTTCTCTCTCTCTCTTTCAGGGAACACTGCATATCATTATTCATGTAGTGATTGTGTATAAAGCTCAGCTGTGTGTATGCAACATGAACTGACAGGGTGTGAACATGTGCTCTGCATAGAAACATGATGAGGATGAGATAAGGATGGGGTCAGTGTCACCAAAGAAGCTGTCGCAAATTGGTCCCATAGGAGACAGTCTGTAATCACATTGAAGGAGCACCATGTAGTTTGGGAGAATACATTCAAACTCAGAAGTTTAATGAGTTAATAATACAATTTGTTTTTATTTTCATAACTGGAAAAAACTAACTGTTCTCTTACATTGTGTTGTGTCTTCGTGTGTTCAGTCACAAAAACGAATATGGTTTATTTATTCATTTTATTTAAAATGTGTTACCCAAACTACACAGTACACCTTTAATAATATTCTGAATAAGACGCATTGTTTTTTTTCGGGGCTGATAACAGAAGTTGCCGAGAAGTCACAAGTCTTGCTTCTTTCTTTTCTCTGTTGAGAGTTGCACATGCTCAGTACCGATCAGGCCACTGACAAGCCTCATTCATGGAAGCCACTGACAACCGTTACTTTTCCAATATCTTTTATTTAAGTCTCTCTTTAAAACGCAGCAGAGGAGAAGTGAATCTCTTGCTCATGTACGTTCTTTCAAAATCGATAATGGAAAATACAGATGACTAAAGCTGAGGCAACAACTCAGATTCATCCATCTTCAAAATGCGAAAAACTTCTAGTTTAAGCTTTAAAATGGGCAGCAGAGGCTCAGGAGTAGAACCGGCGTCTTATTATTGTAAGGTTTCTGGTTCAATTCCCCTGGTCTGCATGTTGAAGTGACCTTGGGCAAGATACTGAACCCCAAACTGCTTCTTATGTGCTGGTCGGCACCTTGCATAGCACCATCAGTGTATGGATTACTGTATGTCACTTTGGACAAAAGCGTCTACTAAGTGTCCTAAATGTAAAATAAAATATAAAATGCCAGCAGGTTATTATTGTATAAAGCCAATGGCCATGCCTTCACCAATTTAGTGTAATACTGACCGACTGACAAGTGACAAGTTAAAACAGCACACATACCACCACAAACATTTTAGACAATATAATAACATAAATGTCTGTGAATAGCCTTGACATTCTTCTTTCTCAAGTTGGTCAGAATGTTTGCTAAGAAGTGAAAATAATTAAATATTTATATCGAACACTGGTTGTAACACCAGAAAAAATTATGCCCTTTGTATTGCCTCCATTAGAATTGAAAGTGCTGCAACAAGTCAGTTGCTATGGCACTGCAGATGTGTGTCTGAATGTCTGTGGCATGAACTGTGGGGTGAAAGAGTTTGTCTGAGTCTGTGACTTCAATAGACTTCCAGGAAACATTTTCTGCCTCAGTACCAGCCAGAAATCCAGCCAGGATACTTTTCTGACAGCACTTGGCAGATCTATGGCCCAGTGAAATAAGGTTTTCAGATGAATTACAATTGGTTAAGTAGTTCTGCCTTTATGGGGATGTTATGTACATTTTAGTCAAATATCATTTCATACAGTGTACTTGAGGTGTTTTAAATGAAGAACGGCAAAACAATGTCATACAAGATAATGGTAATACTTTTCCATAAATATTGACACTTTGGAAAACAATAATGCTGAATAAGTATAGAAACTGTGACAGTAACTAATACTAAAATCTCAGAAAGTTAAATTACTTACATTTTAATGCTGCAACATCATTTTAGCAGCAGAAAGTCAAAGAAAAAAAGAAAGAAAATCGTTTTTTCACCTCCATTAAGTAATTCCATAAGGTATGCGTTTTAACGGCCACCAAACTAAATTGCTTCTTTGTATGACAATATGAGTTTTGGCCAAAATGTTCATTTCCACTCAAGTTACACATCATTTATATTAATAAATCATGCACGTTTAAGATGTGTTTTTCAAGGAAATCAATCAGACTTTGCAACAAAAATTGACAAAAAATATCTGAAAATCAAAAAAATAACTTAAATGATGTTCATAATAATAATAATTCGGAAATTATACAAATATAAGCTGAAAACAGTATGAAAAAACAAGTCGTCAAACATTGACCTTACATTATAAGGTAAGAGAAAATAACTGGTATCTTGTATGAGAAAACTCAGTTTGAACCTCAGTTAGGCAGTTTTATTTTCGACCTATAGAAATGTGCAACCTTAAACTTCAACTTCCAACTATGTAAATGTATTTTCAATTAACACATTGCCATGGATTCAACATTGTTTTTTTTTTTAGCGTCATCCCAGATGACACAGAATTTTACTACATAGTGTAACAGTGACCCAAAAGGATAGATTAAACACACTTTAAGAGACCTACTTACCTTCCACCATGTTTGAGTTCCTTCAGTGTCTTCCTGACAGTGACATCCTGTCTGAGAACGATCAAATTGCTCCAGATTGCTTGTTATCACCACCAAAATTGGCTTACTGTCAGTTTTGGGTCAAACAACAATAACAAATTAACAATGTAACAAATATAGTAAATATCATTGGTAATGTTAATACAATAATGCCTGTGGCAAAGTTAAGTCATTTGTTTTTCAACACTTTTTGTAGCTGTTTCACATTTCACTTTTATGTGAAGTAGGATAATACATCATGGGCCCTATTTATAAATAAATTGAAATAAATCGAATTCTGCAGAAATAATTTTATTTTGCTCAGACTTTTTTTAATTGTTGGTAACCGTATCAAGTTTAAATCTCTGATTATTATTCCATTAATGGATTAGAGTGTTCCATAAAACTGAATGACACACCAATCCAAATTCCAATTGAGGATCTTCACAGTGTGTCAAGAGACGATCAGATTAACTCTGTTTCATTGCAGTCCAGCTAAGAGCTCTCGGGAGCTCTTTTAATAGATAACCGTAGATTGGCAGAATAGCAAAGGAGTGTTTTTAAACATTTACTGGGGGAGTATTGGCAGATGAGGTTGGTTAATTATTCTGTAATTCTGATGAGAGACTTCACTCATCTATGGGAAGAGCCATAAAACAACAGTGGAGTGATGCCTGCCATTTAAATGTGATCATACACAGCAATACTTTGTTTATTATAATCTATTAAATTAACATGTATAATCTGATGTTCCATAAAATGTGCAAAAAACATTTTCCCCTCGATCGTATTCCATGGCAGGCTAAACACGGAAAGTACCAGCAACATTATGTACTTTTGAAATTACTTTGGGTTTAAAAAAAACAAGGCACATTTAACTTATGGCTGATAATTATTTGAAATTTCTTGAGAAAAGTGACAATACAACTTTGATATGGGTAACAAAACACAATATTTTATCATTTCTTCTGAATTATAAGATAAAAAAAACTGTAATTTAATGCTTCACTCATCAATACTTTTGTTTGTACAGTGTGTCATATTATTACAAAAACAGAGCTTCTTTTTTTTCAGCAACTTTTAGCTCAACAATTGCTTTTACAGCCTGCCCCTTTGTTGTTTTAGTTCACTCTCAGCCACCTCTTTTCCAGCAACAGCAGCAAGTGTTCAAATAAATAGCTCTGATAAATCCACTGTACACTACCTGCCTAACAGCAAACAACAGACAAAGTTATTGACTGCAGCTCTCTATACATCTTGCTGTCGCAATCTTCTGCTGTCTTTAGCCAATTAGCTCAGTTAGCCGTACAGCTAAGTGGCCCTATGAAGGGGGTTTGCTTGGATCACATCATCTTTTACGGCATGGTCAGGTGGTTACTGTCCAAACACTATATAGCAGGGTTTCGTGTTGGAATATAAACCTATTTAACACTAAATTCAATAAAAAGCATGTTAACCATAGTAGTTTAGCTAACATTTACTAATTAGCACTAAACACAAAATTCCAACTAAGGCCAATGAGAACACTTTGTATTTCAATCTGGACTAAAATGGTGGACCACCAACCAACACGGCACAAACTTTTCAAAAAAGTTATTTCTGTCTCGGAATATGTTGCTGGTCCAGCCAAACTTGTACCACTTTGGACTTGAAAAGAAGTCTGTCATGTTCACCTCAGTAAAACTATTCATTTTTATCCTCTTTATTCATAATGCAATGTTGTATTGAACCATTGTGATGTATTGAAATGTATCTCTTATCCTTCAGGAGGATACAACCACTAGGATGAACAAGTAAACTGTATTGTAGTAGCAGTGACTGGGACATACTTGGGGAAAAAAAGCAGGGCAGATGTGGCAGTCACCCAGTGATGGATGATGCAAAAGCGTGACTTGGTAAGAAAAAGGAAAATTAGCGAAGTGCCACTCCTTCCCCGCAGAAAATAAATCACATTTAGCAGCTGCATAAAATATAATGTCTTAAATTGATTATGTATGCTGACAAAGCGTGCTATCTGCAGTAAGTGGGCTCTTGAGAGCTGCACTGAGAGGCTGAAAACAAACAAAGTTAATCGAGTAAATGTGGTAATAGAGTGAGGAGGTTCAATTGTGCAGGTCACACGAGTGGAATAGCACAAGATGAGGGGTATACTGCACTGGGAATCAAGATCTTTCATTAATGCATTTGGCATGTTAAGTGTAGAGAGGGCCTCATGCTTGCACAAATCAAGTGACACATCACAGTAAAGTCATACAATCAGGTGTAGACTAGTTGTCTGACAAATTGTCATTAGTGAAAGTGGAGTCAGTGAAGATAAAGATTTACATGCAGCTTTTGAAATGAACCCCACTTAAATAAGGCAGTTTGAACCGACAGGATTGAGAAAATGAGACCACACAGCAGCTGCAGGGACATAACCTGAGCACTCTCTAGATCACATAACTGTGAAAAAGTCTCACCTGCCAAAATGCTCTGATAAACTGACACTGTGAAGCTATTCTTTGTATTGCACAGTCAACAAACATCTGCTGAATGGCTCTTCAGCGGATTCAAAGAGAGGAGGGAGACAGATGAAAAATGTTGTGTCAGGCAATGAAAGTGATGAAATGGGAGGGGACGGTCTCCCTTCAACAAACACAGAGCTGGGCCCGATCACATTGCATGTGTTCTGAAGGCTGAACAATGCAAGGTGCACCGCATCGCTTTTGTTGTTGAAGCCTACAAAGCGGTCTGCTCTGCTTGGATTTCGTGTTGTTGTTCCTAGGTAAATCGTGACGAGCAGAAGCGTGACTATCAGCTGTCACTCACCTCTTTTCTGTGTTAAGTACAGAACGACTAACTAATGGGCTTGTAAAGTGTAATGACTTAAAAGTAGAGATATTTGGGAGCACTCTGGTGGCCTGGTGCTTGTCACATCAGCTCAGCAGGGTACCCCATAACCCTTCTATTGTTAACCATCCTATAAAGGCATGAAATACCCCCCCCCCAAAAAAATAAAAAAAAATAAAAAAAAGGTTACAAGAAACTTCCAATGCTGCTCTTCATGACAGTGGGCACTCAAACCAAACATACAGTACATAGTTCTACAAAGCAGAGGGGTATGGAATTAGATTTGTGCCAAAAGAAACAAACAAAACGTCCTAAATGTCAAACAAAAACAGGAATTTGAGAGAACATAAAACTCATTTCGAAAATAAAACTTAGAACTTGCAATTAAATAATTTGTCAAATAGTGTAAAATATTGGTCTTTTACTCTTCTAATAATGCATTATTTTGTTTATGGTTCCCTCTGCTGGTCTCTCTCCGCTCAGAGTTTTGCGCTGACTCTCAGCTTTGCAGTCAATCTGTGGCTCTGTCTCGTTTGAGCTCTCTGACTTTTTTGTTTGCAGTTTTGGCACAAACCTCTCGAGTAGGCGGGCCTTTTCAGCAGAGCGTCCCCATTGGCTTATTAGTTGTTGACTAACACAGCTCAGTACCTATGTGTAGGGCAGCTGGCGCATTAAACGCCCCCGGCATTAAAACGGAGAGAAGAAGAGATAACGACGACGACAACGACAATGAAGAACAATATATGTATGTCATAACTATTTACATTTCATTCGTTTTTTCTTGTTGTGGGTTGTTACTGTTGTTCTTCATTGTCATCCTCATCTTCTTCTTCTCTCCATTTTAAAGCCGGGGTTGTTTAGCGCGCTTGCTACCTACACATAGGTACTGAGCTGTGTCAGTCAAAATCTAATTAGCCAATGTGGACGCTCTGCTGAAAAGGCCCGCCCACCCGAGAGGTTTGTGCCAAAACTGCAAACAAAAAGTCAGGGGGGACAAACCAGACAGAGCTGCAGAGAGACCGCAAAGCTGAAACTCAGCGCAAAAGTCTGAGCGGAGAGAGACGAGCAGAGGGAACCGTAAACAAAATAATGCATTATTAGAAGAGTAAAAGACCGATATTTTTACAATATTTGACAAATTATTTGATTGCGAGTTAGGGTTAGGGTTAGGGTTAGTTTTATTTTTGAAATGAGTTTTATGTTCTCTCATATTCCTGTTTTTGTTTGACATTTAAGAAGCTTCGTTTGTTTCTTTTGGCACAAATCTAATTCCGTAGAGGGGCTGCATTGTTTTTAAAGGGCATTCACAATAAAAGCACACGTGCTGTGCACTTGCAGACAGCTGATACTTCTACTACTACTGTTATTCTACCTTTATTTCCCAAGAATATTCGGAGGGAAGGTTAAACTGAATAACTTTACATATCCTCATACTTTAACAGTATAATTGTTGCTTGCCAGTGCCATTCAAAACAACATGACTGAACTTACATACTACAGTTTGTGTGTGTGTGTTATGCATGATATGTTTGTGATGTAATTTAAGTTCATAATTTAGGTTTACTTACATACATCCATTGAATTACTTTTGCCATTTTGACTTATATGTGTGTGGGCGTTTTCCAATCCGTCTCTGTTCTAACCATCGTTCAGTCGGTGCTGGGTTTGAAGGTAGAGAGAAAATTAGATCCAAAAAATTAACGATTACTACATTTTCACTGACTTCTGGGTCAGTAACCTAGCCTTACCAGCTGCCAAACTGATGTTGTGCTTGTATCTCTCAACAGACATGAGAAAGAGGAAATGTGTCTCACCGCCTTGCTACTTAAATCATCAGTTACAGAAAATGTTTTTAAAGTTTTAACGTGATGTTGATCTGAAGAGGTACACCATCTGCTGTTTTTTACTGCCCCCTGTTTTTCTAGCACGTTCGGGATGAAGAACATGACTCGCAGAAAAACATTCCACAGTTAATGATCTCATTATAATAACTTTAAGTTGAGTTCTTGAATATGTGGTAAAATGTATGAAATTGAACTGACATAGCAATCCACCTTGTTGTTCAGGTGGTGTATAGTGACAAAATTTCGGCCCAGAAAGGACTTGATTCCTCTGAAAATACTGACTCTGTAGCAAGTGGGATATGGATAAAATGGTTCATTTGTTTATCTGAAGGTCAAAACGTAGCTCAGACTCACCCCTTGGGATGACCTAGACTAATGTTTTTGTTTTCATTGAAATGTATGTTCCGTTATTGTATTATTGTGATATAATATACAAAATATGGTGTTTCCTTTCACAGGACAAAGGGAAGGTGAACATCAGTTTATGGAGAGAGGCAGCGATTCAGGTGGTCAATCTTGGCGACTGAACTGGACAATCCGACACGTGAAGGTCAACAGCAGCGGGTGAAGCATGCAGCTGTGAACAATAAACTTCACAAAATATGAGGTACTTTGTTGTTGCTGCTTTTTGAAGACAGTTTGAAGAATACAACATTGTTTCAAAACAATTTTGAATGATATAAAAAGAATATATTCATTTATTCAGTTATTAAGTTTTGAACAGATTAAAAAATGAAAATATTAGCAAAGCTCATCACAATGCATGTTTCTGTTTGTTGTTAGGTGGTGACCTCTAGTGGCTGTAGTAATTATTACAGTTGCAAAGTAGGAAGTGAGGACAAGTAGTATGATGGGTGAAAATCCAGGTTGAAACATTGCTTTGCATAACTTGTCTCTCAGTCTGTTTTACATTTTCAATTATGTTTAACCAACATTATGTAGAAATTGTCGCCCCTCACAATTTCTGAGTGCAGTGTCACTGCTGTAAATACAAACCCCAGGTATGTAACAATGTGATGGGATGTGATGTTGGTGCTAACTACAAACCAAACATGACAATGTCTTGTCTTGATTGTCACAGTTAGGCATAGCTGGTCACCTACTTCTTTCTGCCTGCCCTGTGCCCTTCTCACCTAATCAGCCAACTTCACTTCCTCTCAGCTGCCCCTCATTAACTGCAGTATATCTACCCCAGCCTCACAAGCACTCTTTAATAGATTTTTCTTCCCTTGTTATGCAAGACTTTCCAGCACTTCTCTCTGGACTGATTTCCTGCTGCCAACCCTGCCTGCCTCGGACCAACCAGTCCCAACTGATAAACTCACGTGCTTTCTATCCCGGTTTTAGATTTTCTGCTGCTCCCTTGGATACTGTTCTGCTTGTGGCGGCCCGGCGTAAACTCTCCACTGCTACTCTAACAAGTGAGTTCTCCTTTCGGCTTCTCCGTAACTTCCTGTGCATTAGAGACTCTTGCTGTGTTGCTTCGCTTGCTGCTGTGTGTGCGCCGTGTGCATAATCACTTGTGTTTGGACTAAGTGCTCTGCGAACCATGCAAAAACCAGCAGCACTAAAGGTAAATATAAACTACTTCCAATACATAAGGGAAAATTGTTATTAGGCTTCACAATAGGTATAGGCACACGCAACTATAAAGGTACGTAAGAGGTCTGCAGAACCTTCACGTGATAAATCTCCACACCACCTCAGGGCACCACACACTGACCGTACTGTCAATACATTAACTGCTAACCATAATAAATGACTTTGTTAATGAGCAGGCTGAGCCTTCTAGTCTATACACAACATCTGTTCTATTAGTTACAGGAGTCAATACATGACTCCTGTGACACTGTGTCCCCACTAGTCCCTGCTTTTCCAATTTCCTTGCTGTTCAAGTGACAGTGAAAAGCTTCCAGCCTGCTCTCTGGAATGAACATTTTTCATAACAACAGGGCAAATGAAACCCTGAAAATTGTAGCCCTTTTCTGCTCCGTGTCAATCCGAAAATACTATTACATTTTCCATCTCTAAAGCACTTCTTATTGAGACAGGGTTTTCATTCATTCGAAGCCAAAAATGAGACCACACAGGCTTTATTGACAGGGAAACCGTTTTATTAAAGCCTGTCTTTTGAGTTTGCCATTACATTCACTCTCTTTCCATTTACATGCCTTTCACAGCTCCATCCTCTTTTTTTTTTTTTTTTTTTTTTNNCTGCCATATAACAGCTTCTCGTCTCAGTTTTCTTCCCTATCCTTGCTCCTCGTCCATCCATCATCACTCTTGTCTGCAGCTTTTGCTGGCTCAGCAGATCTACAGATGACTCTTTAGATTCATTTGGTATTGCTACATTGTATTTGTGGGTGTAATTGTATTTATCGGTGGTCCGTAACAATCATTTTTATGTTTACCTAAATATTTTGTAACAGTTAAAATCTTATCATAGCTGGCAGAAATTATAGCCAAAACTAGAATAATGAGAACCAAGTTGTTAAAGTGTGATAAGGACAGCTTTTAAGCAGCTTTCATACATTTTTATTTTTTTATTTTTATTTTTTTGTAACATAATGCAGTTTGATGTGATATGTGGCTAAGTGATCTCTGTAAACCTGATCTATTCAAACATTCTTGAATGGGACACATTCAATCGATCAATCAATCAATCAATCAATCAAACACACTCCATTTGTATAGCACTTTTCATACAGCAAAGTGCTTCACACAATGAGAACAATAAAAACAATACCTCCCACCCCACCCCCTCACACACGTACACAGCAAGCGATAAGAACAGGAACACATAAATAAAACAGTCAGTAACAAAAACGGAGGGACAACACGCTGTCAATAATGAAATACGTAATAAAAACACTTTAATTAGAGGGGTGCTAAGGGACTTTTTCTTTAAACCTACACTGTTGATCTGTGGGACTTCTTGAAAATAAATTGTGCTCTTTTTGACCCAACAAAACAATCAAAACATCAAAATGCAAGCCCTTTTCGCTCTAACGTTTACAAGTACTAAAAGTAATTATTATTGCTCACTGCTGTTCCTTGTATCAAGAGCTCAGTCTCCATCCTGAGCGCAACACCATTTTTCACACCACAGACAACTACACAAGCTTCAAACATAAACACAAACATACGTTTTGTAAAATGACAAAAAAAGCAGCAACATACGCCTGTAAACCAGACAGGTAGCAAAATCTAAAAGTTTCAACGCCCCCCCCCCATCCTCCTACACACTGGCTTTCAATCAGGGCCTATGATGTGTCATACGGTTGTCCCTTATAAATGATTTTTTTTTATAGGGTGTATAATTTATCTCTGACTTAGGAAATTGTGTATTGTAATAATAATGTATTGTTGCAACAAATTTCTCCAGCACACCTGGACCTACCTCGAGATCTAGGCACTCCATTTGTTGTTATCGTTGCTGTTGTTATCGATGTGAAAATGTTTCAACTTGATTGCAAAATGTACATTTATTTTTAGGTTGTATGACAGCAATTGAACAACATACAAGGAAAAAGGAGAGACACTGGAGCAAAAATAAAAGGGGAAACTTGCATGAGATCAATCAAGAGTCTAAACTGTCCCATAATGCACTGCACACTCCACACACATGGTAGGTGCACATGTTGAAAGCTACCGATGATGCCCATTCGTTATAAGGGATTTTTTAGGGGAACACAAAGACTGCAGTAACATTTCACCATTCAAATCCATAAGCATACTTTCAAGGGAGAAACCCCAGACGTTGACCAGACACACTTCTAGCTAACAAGTCCTCTCTATCTGTCTTATAAACAGATGTCTGTCATGTTTATTTTGACCTGCTTTATCTACCATAACTTGTATAATCATTGCTATAAGTGACTATAGTGGCTAAATGAGACTGCACAGGTTGTCGAGGTCATTAACCATCATCACAGGCAACACAGAAACAGAGACAGAGAGGCTTGTCTACTCACTGGTCTGTCTTTACAGGTGGACTTCAAAACAATTATCTAATCTCTAACTTGACAACTTGATCAATTTATAGTTAAGTGTGTCAAATAGCGCATTAAGATGCTTAGTGGTGGTGACGTTGAAGTCACGCAACCGAAGTGTCATTTATTCATTGCCTAAAAATGGTGTTCATCTGTAAAGATTACCTTGCTGAACAAAGTAGCACAAACTTGTGTTTGCCACAGATCTTATGTTCTGCATTAATCTAAAATCCAATTTATAAATCCCCTTGTTTTTTTTCTGAAGGAACCCGGGTGACGCTTACTTCTAGGTTAGCCAATAAAAATACATCATCCCTGGAGTACTCTTTCAAGGCACACTGGGGACAGTTGCTACCTTTTTTGTTTTGAAATGTATGGAGGCCCTGAAGGTAAGTGAGAAACAACAATTCTGGTGATCATTTTTTTTTTTTTTTTCGAGATAATCTCTTTAATTTCCCTGAGCCTTTTTTAAGTTGCTGTTTAATTGCAATAAACATCATCCAAATCTATATTAGTCATGAATAACAACCATATTCAATCAGATTGCCAAAATGTATCCAAAGTGCTTATGCTGATGTGTATGCTATCACTACATGTCAAAGATCATCCTATTCCCTGCAACGTCCCACTCACAATATACAAATAAATGCTGTATTACAACCAGTCTCCTGAGCATATATTAACGTTCTCCTAATTAACAATAACCCTTATTATGGAGCAATCATAGCTGAAAATGAGAGTAATTGAAGAAAAGATGCATGGATATGAACTTTCCCCAGATCATGTCTACAATGAGGAGGCCAGCTGTCCAGTAATCTAAAGCGCAACATCTCTACACACCCGAAGTTTGTCCACTGGAAAGCTGACATCGATCATCACAGACCATGTGCATAATGAGTTTCATGGTTCTGTCTCGTCCCTGTTTTGTGCAGTTTGAGATGTTATGAGATGATATTTTTCTTTAAAAAAGGGTGCTAGTTTGTGACTTACGGTCAATCATTTTCACATTTGAGCCTTCTGTGTTGATCCAGCCACAAATCCACCAAATGTATCCAAAATACAAGTACATTTATAAACCCAGCAGAGTCTCTGACAGACTCAAAGAACCCTCTGTTGCCAAAACAAAAGAAATGCCTATCAAATGTAATCACTTGTTTTTAAACCAAATGGAGATGGCAACATTATGTCAGCACTGATGGATGGGGCCATAGTAGAGACAGTTTGTATTTCATCTCATTTCTTCTAAGACAGTTAGAAGTCATTTGAGAGTGGTTTTGACAGAAAAAAGAAAATATTGCACAGAGGAGAAAGTGTGTTCTTAGCAACTTTTTATTGCTAATGTGACAACAAAATTATATGAGTTTCAAACACAGAATATAAAGGTAAGAGCTGTTTTATGCAGCCCATGGTCATAGTAGCACTACTTCCTACGAAGCTAGATAAAACTAGCTGGCTACCAGATCTCCTTGTTTGTCAGAAAGTGTGGCCTAGTGCCAAGGCCTAGTCATTTAAGTATCTAAATGACAAGAATCTACATTTGACATATCTGCATAAACTCTTTGTCTTATGTGTTTTGTAACTACTCCATGACGTAGGCGACATTTAAAGCTTTCTGAATTATGTGAGGTTGGATCATGTGATTGGAACAACAGGTATTAAAGGGATATTCCGGTGTAAATTTAATCCATGGTCTAACACACTATGACACCGAGTAAGACCCCACAACTCTCTTGCTAAACTACCGTACGTTTGATGCCTCAAACTATGTGCTGAGACCCTATTTGTACTATTGCTGGAGTTTGGTGCTGTTCTGAGCATTATTTGTAGCTTTTTGATGGCGGTTTCTTGGTGGAGGTGTATACTGCAATGTATTGTTATCGTGCAGTCTTTTTCTGAGGTTGCTAAAATGACGTAAACTAGCCATCTGCAAGCTTAATCTCTCGAGGGGGGGTCTTACTCTGTGTCACGGTGTGTTAGACCATGTATTAAATTTACACCATAATATCCCTTTAAGTATCTATTGTATTTTGTTCTGTCTAGCTTCCTGAGGAAAACGCTTATATCCTAGTCTTGTACAAAGCTTCTCTTCTAAACTCTTTTTGATGTTTTTTAGCACCTGTCTGATGCTATATAGCTAATACTTGTTAAAATTGTATTTTCACAACTGGGGGAGATTATTCCTGCAATATGCTTTAAGATTCAGTGGGCTGGAGGTTGATGTGACATTTCCAATAGGGTTAGTTAATAAATTGCATGTTCATTAAGATATGTTGCATCAACTTGCAACAACTGTTTTACATTTTTACATCAAAATAATTTTGGAGTTACAGTGTCTTGTACTAGGGTGAATTGTGTCTCTGTCGCAGCCAGTGTGTCCCTCATCACTTGTTTCTGCACTATGTATTGTTGATTGACATCAGTGGCACTTTTACTTCTGTTACAGAGGAGGTATGACATGCATCTTTTGTCTATTACCCCTCTTCAAATCAAATATATTCCAGATATATAGCTTTTTTATGTATTTCAGTCTATTAATAATTACACAAATATGTTATGAAAAAAAAGAGCTCTTTGATGCAAACCTCTGCACTCATTTCTTTTTGTATGACAACTTACTGACTTTGAAAGTATGTTGGTAAAATAATATGTTTCACTGACTAAGGCTTTGCCTTGAATTTTAGTTAAATCTTGAATCACTTGGTTATACATGTTAAAGTTTTGTCCACCTTCTGGGTTTCATCACAATGACTGGACCAGACAGTACTATCTGTGTTTTCCTTTATCACCAGTGTTGAGTCTGATTTTACTGTCCTATCTGCAACTGATGAGACTGATGAAAAAAAGAAAACTCCTGGGGACACTGCATGTTTTGGCCTTGCTGCAAGGTATGTTCCACACTTGAAGGTTTCTACTGTTAACAGTTGACCAAACTCTGTCAGTGACTTGTGGATTCCACATCTTGTGTGAACTCCTGCGCCCCCTTGCTGTATTTAACAGATTGTTTTTGTTCTGCCAAAACAGAAAGAGAAGGCAGAGTTTCCAGCTGAAAGGCATAAAGGATCAGAGAAAAAACATACACAGAGAACAACACAAACGCCAAGTCCACGGACTTTGATTCTAACGTTAGAAAGAATAAGGTTAAAACCGTCCAACACATCATAAGAACCCATTCTTAGGATTTTGTGTCATTTTGCCCAGCATATTGGTATCAGAATCTACCTCGTAACCAGAGCACGATTGGTTAACTCAACTCAACTTTATTTATACTGGCTATTTTCATACAAACATTCATGTCAAAGTGCTTTACAGCTACCCTCGAAACTTGTAATGTCTTACAAATTGCACCTTTAACTCCAAACAAACTGCATTAACATTCTCCCCTGTACAATGAGACAATGTTTACTCCCAGATGTGACCTTGTCCTTCGTATATCTCTCCAAATCGTAACTTTGGGGTTCAAAAATCCCCCCACCCCCGCTGTGCTCAAACAATATGGCGTCGGTCAGTCCACCATACGGTTTGTCAGGTAGGTTAAATCGATCGCCCCTGGAGAACGCAAAGTATTTAACTGACAATGTGACCCTGCACCGTTGGCCATAAGGTTTTCAAAGCAGCAGAGTTGTCACCTGTCAGGGGACGGTGCACCTGCTGTGCCAGCATCTGTCCCTCCGACACACACACATTGCACACTCTGTGTCCCGCTTGGCCATAGATTGTCATTACTGCGCTGAAAAAAATATGAATTTAAATGTGTAGTCTGGCTTTCCTCTTTATGGCGCAGTTTCTAAATGGAAATCTTGAATGCCGTAATAGCAGTATGATGCTGATGTCAGGCTAAGTTCTGAGTTCAAGGCCGGGTGATACAAATCCCTGAAGGGCAGCGAAGAACTTTTTTCTCGAAAGACTCAGTGAAGGTTAATCCCTGAAGGTAAACAGCTTTCACACCTTTCCAAGAGGTATTATACTCATTGTGTCAGACTGTGTGAGTGTGTCTGTTTGTGTTTGTGTGTGTTCGTCAATCGACCAAGACAATGTTTTGAGATAGAGCCATGAAAACAATGGTCAGTGTTGTCTGGAGAATATCATATCCGCAGTGTGTCCATGACCTTGATGAGTCTTGGGAGTTTTCTACTATGACTCAAGGGCTTCGACTTAATGGTTTTTCGTGCCATGGACACAATCTCCTATATCACTCAATTTATGTGAGAGTCTTTACATTTACCATTTTTGAGGAGCTCAATCACTTAATTTGATGGAAATATTAAATAAAATATATGGCATCATTGAAATGGAAATGCGATGTTCAAGTATATTCTACTGTAAGCATAAGTAGCCCACTGCAGAGTTGCCACATAATGTAAAAATATACATTATTGTTCAATTTGTTCAATTATGAAACTTGATAGGTTAAGTTAGACTTTCTAGGCTGCATTACCTTCATTATGATTCACAAATATGTTTTGCGGCTCCAGATAGATTTTTGTGGTGAGGGACTTAAGGGGGCAAAAATGGCTCTTTTAATAGTGAAATTTGCTGACACCTGCCCTAACTTCTGGTGAGAAGTCAACCTCTCCCTTCTGATATTCGTCGTTATACCTTGAGAAGAGTGAGACACATGTCTGGGGTTTCCTATGAACCATGGTCGACGGTCGATACAGATGTTTGTATCACAGGTTGATCTGGATGTCTCACGCTTTGCCACAGCTGACTGACCTCACTCTGAGTTCGGGCTGGATGTCAACGTACTCTGTAGATGTTTGATGTGCAGGCTGTATGACAGTATACAGTTTTCACATCGACTTGACTTCAGCTTAATAACGATGAATGTGGCTGGGAATGGTGCTTTCATTCAGTAACCATTTGAACGCAGTGCGGAATGAAATAAATACTTGATGGTAACAAGTGTCACAAGTTAACGCTGCACACTCAGCACCACAGCTAACTGCTGCTCTCGAGCCACTCGCGTGAACAAATGCCTGAAACTGTTCCACCCATGAGTTGTTTGTGATTACAGGCATGCATGACAAAGATATAAGACTGATAACATGCACTTTTGGACGATTTATAGACAGTTGCGTTTTTTCAGACAGATACTCCAAAGTGCTCTGTAGCGCTTGTCTAACAGTGGTTTGCAGGTCGCAGACCCCGGCATCTCCGTGTGGAATGGTGGTGTTCAAGCCATGTCAAGATGAATATACATATACGTGACTTGGATTGATAAGCAGGGTGATCGGAATGTTTTCCTGGTTAGCGGACATGGCCGAGGACCCCTCTCCAGACGGGATTCTCAAACCACACCTCCAGCACATCCGGGACCGTCAGCAGTTGAAATGAACGCCAGTTAAGCTGTCACACCGTCATCCCCTCCAGCTGTATGTCCGCGTCTGGGATATTGTCCTGGAGCCAACTTTCCGTGAAAGCAAACACACAGCAGGCTTTCCATTCTCGGTGGGTTTCTTTCAACAGACGCAGCTCATCCAGCTTGTTGTCAAGTGATCAGATGTTGGAGTGTAGGAGCATTGGTACCACTGGTCTGAAGGGGCTTTAGCCTTAAGCCTAGCATGGATCCCAGCTCTCTTCGCCCACTTTTGTTTACATTCGCACCACTTCCGCTTTATCCTTCTACGGTTGGCTGGTTCCGATAAGATCCTGTGCTGACGTAAAATGTCCAAATCAGAACCATTCTTCATAGTTTTTGCAGCCTGCGTTACCCTGATTCTTAAGAAAGTCTCTCAGCTGTAAATTTTGAATACTGAAAGTCTGGGATAGGTCGGACACCCAAAACTTTCACTGTCATTGATCCCTGGAGGGGCCGCTGCATCCATGCCTGCTGCCAGCACCATAGCAATAATAATAATGATAATGATAATGATAATGATAATAATAATAATAATAATAATAATAATAATAATAATGATAATAATAATAATAACGCATCCACACATATTTAATATCAGCATGTATAGTATAGTATAGTAATATGAATAATAATAATGAAGGATTATTGTCGGCATTTCAGATGGGCCCTGACCTCAACATGTACCTCTCCAAAAGTTGTTTAAACTGATCTTTATTCCGTTCTCAGATTGGTCTTGGTCTTTTTTTTTTTTTTTTTTTACAATTTGTTTGTATGTTTTGTGGGATTATTGTTGTTGATAACAGATCTTTTGGAACATTTTATAAATATATATACATAAATATAAACCAGTTTGCAGGAAACAAATGAATTGTTCTTAATGGCATTAAACAGGTCATTGCAATAATTTCCATCCTAATGATCTACATCCTGTGAAGACAGTGTCTTTTATAGTTAAGGCAGCGTGTGTGAGTTGATGTCAGTGTGTTCGCAGCAGTGGTTGGTAATTCTTCTTTTCCTCTGTCTCTCTTGCACACACACACACACACACACACACACACACACACACGCACGCACGCACGCACACACACA
>CAEMYA010000486.1:1107-20615 GCA_903131615.1 Diplodus sargus | reverse complement strand
ATATATAAATATATATATATATATATATATATATATATATATATATATATATACTGTATATATTTGTGTTTGCATTATTACCTCATTAATGTTGTAAATATAAAAATTCGAGTTCAAATTTCTTCCTAAAATCTACATATTGCCTCTTTAAAGTGATTTTGAATTCATTTTCACTCCATGTCACTAATCTAATTCAAACCATGTCACTAATTTATCTGATTCAATAGGGGTCAAGGATGAAGATCTAGAATATGAATACTTTACCAATGCATCACAACCAACGTATAACATAGACAGCAGTTACAAAAGTAACAGCATACTTTTTAAGGTGTCTTCTCCCATAAAAGGAGAATGGGACAGAACCATACAACCATACTTGATGCATACATTCATTTGGATCACCATAAAAAAAAAATGGTGATCCACTGACTACACTGATATACTGACAGTGAGCAACTTGGACACATACGTACAGCTGGTGAAATACTGTCATTCCCACTGGACTACATGGTCAACCATAACAATAACATTTGAACCCAATAATTCCCTTATTGGGAGCATTACTTGAACTTAACTTAGCCTATTTTATTCTCTTGCATATCCAGGCTTTGTAGAAAATAACAAGTCTCCACAGGATAAGGAAATTGGCTGCTCAGAACGTATTCATTGATTTGGAGCAATCACACAAACATATTCTGCAGCTAGGAGAGCTCTCCATCTGAACTGTCACACTACAGTAATCAGTTTTCAATGCTTTATGATTATGTTTGCTGAGAACGTATTACCCAGGAAAAGTACATGAAGCTGTAAATCAAGAATAAGAAAACAAGAAAACATTTCCAGCTACTTTCAGCTTTGCATAGATTTCAGATTTCCACACAAACTCCTGTAAAATAAGACACTTTTTTTTTACACTTATGAACACAGAAACATGAACAGTGCCAGCCACTCATACTGATATGACAAATTGCATGTTTTAGATTTGGATGAATTTGGGTTTTCCGAAAGTAAGTGGTGTTTTTTTTTTTTTGTTTAATTTGATGATGAACTGATGGTAAAGTGTTTTCTTAAACTATTGAATTAAGATCATGCATTTAGCATGGATTTAAGGGCTGCTCCTGGCTAATTTCCTGTTACGGGAAAATACAATGGACAGATGGGACTCAGGCTGGCCAAGCAAAGGGAAATCAGAGACTGCCCATGTCTTTACAGAGACCTGTCTCCACCACAACATCTTGGATCAAGCTGTTTTACTCAATGGGTGGACCAGGTTCCAAGCTCACAGTGTAGGACTACAGTGGGATGGGGAGTGCTGGATTCTTTGTTTATGTATATTGATGATTATGTATAGTGTATAAAATAACTTCACATTTCCATGTAGTATGAAGGAGTTTACTAACTTTTGTTTAGTAATGTAAACCTGTGTTGTATAGTGACAAATAAATAACCTTGAACCTTGAATGAAATATTTAACCCTGAAGATTTTACATATTTGTCAAATTATATTTCCTGCTACTGGCAGGATAAGTTATTTTCTCCTGAACCCATTAGGGGTTATATTCGAGTAATATGTACTATGATAAGCTACTATGTGTTGTTTTGTCACAGTTTGGTGTGCCATGTTATTTTTTTTGTTACTGTAAAACAAAAATGATAATAATAGTTTGAAACAAAATGGTTACACACATGAAAATATGGTAGTTCACTATGTGCATGTTGCTGGACCACACAGGACATTTCAAGTGATTCACTTGCATTTAGCCAAAGACTAGGATTAAGTTAAGTGTTGTGCATTTAAAAAACAAAACAAAAAAAAACAAAAAACTGTTTGAACCCTGGGCATAAAAATATGTCTTATTTGAGAAAAAAAATGTGTATTAAGTAATGTACATAAATATTTCATATACACCAATACAAGCTCTTAAAGTATTTTGCTACATATTACAATTCTGCTCAGCAAAATATAAATTACAAAATGCTCAAAGTTGAACACTTATTGAAATATTGTTATTTCAGGTCATTCCACCAGTGCTTCTTAGACTTATATATAAAGCTACAAGGAAGGCAGCTGGCAGAGAAAGTAATTTACAGCAGCATATATCATTGTACTTTATGAAAACTCCCACTTTATGAAAATATAAGTCAATGAACTGAACCCTCATTGAACGTGAACATCATTTCCTAAATGTTCTTATGCAGACAAACTGGAAAAGCGAGACGATACTGCTCTCTCCATAAAACACACTGAAGATGGACATCAAGCATTCAAGACATTTAAGTCATGCTGCTCTATTGATGATCTTTCATATATACATATGTATATGTATATATATATATATATATATATATATATATATATATATATATATGGCCTATGTATGATTTGGGAAAGCTAAGGTATGGAGTATTAACAGTAATACAATTTAACATAGACAGTGACACAATAAACCAAAAGCTTACAACTACCCTATTACTTATAAAGGGGATGAAAACTAATATAATTTTAGCTGACATGCAAGCAGTCGCCTTTCGCCGCCCTTGTGTCTCTCCACAAACACACTGAAGACGGACATCAAGACGTCAAGCCATGCTGGTCTATTGATGATCTTTGTTATCATCAGTGAATATGTAAGGGATAATGTATAGAATGGCGATCATTATCGGGAAAATAAGTCCCGACAGGACGAACAGGACCCCCGACGCATGATTACCGTTCTATACATTATCCCGCTTATTACACGTTCACCGTGTTTTTCAGCAGAGAAATAGTTCGCCAAATCGACGCCGTTTCGCTTCTCCCTCTTGGGGTGATAAGTGACCGGACCACTTGCGGAGCAAAGATTTTAGAGCGTGGAGTGACACAAAATAAGTGAATCCGAGGCAAAAAAGCCACTTTCCTTAACGATGGTCAAATATGATTAGCAGCGGTCTGTTATACGAAAATAACTGACTGCCGAACGTTGGGAAGCCCCATTCAAGTGAATGGAGCTTTCTGCAGCATTAAGAAGAGCCGTGTAATAATCACAAATAACAGCTGCACCAATGAGCCATGAAGTATGACACTGATAAACTGGGGAGCCCAAGGAAAATACCAAGAGTTCCGATTTGACTTCCGATTTCATCCAACTGCCACACATTCAGATACACAACACTAATATTGATCTGTGATTCATATGCAAACAAATTGAGTGATTTGCAAAATCAAATCAGCACTTTTCAACCAATTCTGACTACCAAAGGAAAGGACAGCAACAGCTATCCACTGCAGTATGTAGAATATTGTGAACAAAAATAAACTATAAGTTCAGTCTAAGTTCAGGTCATGATCAGCCAAATGCCTGCAGCAGGGGATGTGCAATTTTTGAACTTTCCATATTTGAAATGTATTTAATTTAATAAGAGCAGCTGAATGTGTATGCAATTAAAATCAGTTCTAGTGGGAATAACGCAGCGTGCTGTACTTTCTATTTAAGTTTCATGTTTTGCGTCAGATTTGGGTGAGAGCAAAGCAGATTAATAAAATGTGCGTGTGACTCCTTCTATTCATAAATCAGATCTGACCCAACGTTTAAATCCCAAATTACACAGAACTACTTAAAATAAGACTTGAGGGCACATTATAAAAAAAGGATGGCATGCAAACTTGTCTAGTCTGTGTAATCCTCACATTGCCTTTGGCAACTTGGGACCAGCTCCCTCCCTCCATTGCCAACTTTAGGACCTCATTTAGTAATTTAACTATAAAAACTAGCTGTTAAACTTATAGCAGTATACAGTTAGCAGTTAGTAAAAGTTTCTGACAGACATGTGTGAGCAAATATCAAAACACTATATAAACAACTGTAATGTAATTTATTCATACTAGCATACATGTCTAGGAAGAGCAATTTAAGCTTTAAGTGGTATTTTCAGGCATGCATGCCAGTTTCACAGCATTGCTTCCCATGGTTCTTTTGAAATTTGACTGTAATATGGCTTGGCCTGCTACAACAACAATGACTGATTCCTAACTGTCCTTGACTGTCTGAACTCAGTAATAGATTCTTCCAGATAACACTCCTATACCATTATAGGCAAGAGTGAAACTACAGCTGAGAGTTAACCCATCAACCATCAGAGCAAATCACAGTGCGTGTATATGGGGACAAAGCATACAAATATCACCCAGAATAAACTTTGTGTATCTAACTATATAAAGTAAGGGATCTCTGTCTCTCTGTTTTCTGTCTATCTCGAAAACTGTTCGTCTCATCTACTTTACACTGTCAGCATAAATCTGGAGCAATATCCTGAATGAACACCCAACCCAGCTCTGTGCAGCAGCTCAGGGGTGGTTTTAGCGCTCCGGCTTCATGGCTCTGCAGACTGAGGCTGAGATCGGCTGATCCCTCTCACGTGAACTCATGGGGAAGCAGATGTAAACAAATTAGCATTGCTTTAGTCAGTAGGAGTTTTCTATTCTTTAGCAATAACTGGAGGTGACATAATACATTTTAGCCAGCAGTAATGTTAGCCTTAAGGGCTATGATACAAAATTGAAATCAGCGTGGTGCAAATACTTGGCTCCTCAAAAGGTTAATGTAGCTGCAGTGGCATCAGTTATATTAGAACAGAAGAGTATATTTAATTAAATGAAGATAAGCATTTGGCACTTGTTGGGCCTCGCTTTACACGAAGCCCGGTTAAGTAGTGTGAATCGGGGTAATCAAAAGGGGATTTAGGTTAAATTCGGCTATCAATAATAATAAATGATTATTTGGAATAATTATTAATCATGATAAATAATATGATCCAATTTGCATTAGATCACCTCGGGGCACCACCCTTGAAGAAGGGAAAATATAGCAATTTTACTAAATCAGTCTCATAAAATGTACTGAACTGTTTATAACTCTGGTTAATAATTAACTTAGTAACTACAACCAAATTTACCATAACAGCTAGTAATGGTTGAAGGATTTTGGAGTTCTTGACAGTGTAGAGGTTGGCAACATTCACTCTTGTACAATATTAAATGGACAGCAAGAAGGTTCAAAGTCTTTTATTTAACACAAAGATGGAAACACACAATCTAACAAACATGTACTATATAGAAGTGTGTGTGTGTGTGTGTGTGTGTGTGTGTGTGTGTGTGTGTGTGTGTGAGAGAGAGAGAGTGTGTGTGTGTGTGTGCCTGGCAGAACAAAGAAACAATGGTGGTCAATGATATCACATGTGGGTGTGATATGCTCAGCACACTGTGAGCAGGACTGTGTATCATGTATATCTCGCCTGTCAACACATCCTCATACCTAAGCAACTAAATAGATTGTTTCTCAGCATCTCCGAAAACTATGTACATCACTGACCGTAATGGCAAGATATCAGGGTTGACCTAGGTTGACCTAACCCTAACCCTAACCCTCCCTGATCCCCGCTACTCCCTGGATCCACTGTCCCAATCTCTAGATATTGTGCCACCATTGTCCTGTTGCGTTGGCCCTTCCCACCTATTTCCATCTTTACGTACCAGCTCAGTTCCCCGTTAATTGTCTCCACACAAGTGCGTTCCAATTTCGTTGACAGCTATGACCAAGTGAAAATCACAACAGAAACTACACACTACACACCAGAAATTCCCACAATACGTCATACTTACATCCAAAACAAAACAAGAAAACACAAGACATGATATAAAAACTTGACAACCCAGTCTAAAAAAAGAAATAAAGACAATAGCAGGCAAAAGCTGTGCACAACATCTATCTTCCTCTCCATCTCCTGAACTTGCTGTTGTAATCTCTCTCAACATAAAATATGTTCCTTCTCCATGTCTGACAGGCAATCACATATATCTGATCCTGCAGTTATGAGCCAGTGCATGTCCTTGTTTTGTCCACCAGAAGCTACTTCACTGACCATGTATGTACAGTAAACAAGTACTGTATGTATGTGTTAAAGTATTCATGTTCATGGCTGGTTTTTCATGTCCAAAGCAGACTGTTGTAAGTGAGAGCGGCTCCTTGCTGGCCTCTTATTCTCTGGAAGCTTCTACTGCTGCAATCAACCACAACAGAAAATTAGCTCTGTCTCCATTTGAGAAGCAATCAGGTCTGGTCAGCCTTATCTGCACTTTGCATCATGTCTTTGTTGTGGTCTGACATGCTTGTAGCTGGCAGCCAACCATTGCTGCCCTGTTAGTATTAATATGACAGAAAAGAGGGTTGGAGCAGAGTGTGTTTTTCAACCTCTCATGAATGTTTGAACCTTTGGTATGCTAAAGCTCATTCAAATAAAGTATAAAAGAAAATTTGAGAAAATTAAAATTATTAATTAATTAAATTAATTAATCAGTATTAGCTTTCAATCAGCTGTTAAAGAGCAGCTGCCAGTGCTAAAGGTACCCTGTTGAGGGTATAAATAATATAACCATTGCACAATACAATTATGTTATGGAAGTTTTATGAGTCATACAATGTATAAAACATATGCTGTTTGTCAGGCCTCAGGCATACTCAAGCATTTGGTAAGAAATAATAAATATGCACATACAGTAACTTGGGTTTATTTACTCCCCACAGGGCATGTATCAGTATTAGGGATGTCAGTTTAACGCGTTAATTAGATTAATTAATTACACTGCAAATTAACACGTTATAAAAATTAACGCAAATAATTCTGAGATTCTGAGTGGCAATTCAATGCATGAGCATTTTAAATTTGGCCCATTGAATGACCCGTAGGCCACTTGGCAGTGGCACGTCACTGTAGCACAAGCACCGAGGAACTTGTCCGGACGTGTTCGTCACTTCCCACCTGCGTCGCCAGTAGGGCTGTAACGATACACGTATGGAAGCTGAAATGGCGACACTCAGATCCACCAACCTGTCTCGCGCTATGAGAAGGCAGAATCGCGACACAACTTCCTGTCCAGATCATCCCTATGAGCTGTAAGTAACACTACATTAACACCGCAGCGGTCGTTCGCCAATTCGAGTGGAACATCGCTGTAAAGACAAACCGCTGCGTAATTCACACAGAAAGCCGGCGCTGCGGCTCCTAAAGAGACGTGACCGTACACGTCATGATGATGACGTGTGTGTGTTTTCAAGGGGTTTCCCCGGTGTCTCCCCTGTCACTCAAAACCGACGGAGACTGTCTTCCGGCGTTTTGTGGGACATTTCTCTGTATTTAGTTGAGTGAAGGATCTGTGCAGTTAACAGACCATCAAACACGCCCTCCACAATACTGCACCTCTGACACTATGAGACAAGTAGGCCTATCATATACATGAGTTATTGAAATGTTAGAGGCGAGCACATCGTTGCCAGGGCCTTTGAACGGCAAGTTCTTCTCTTCTTGGTGTATTCAATTGATTAATCATGCAATACAATTGTGTAATGTCCTAGAATTTGAATTCTTTATTTGGGTACCTTTAGCAGATATGAGATTAAAATGCGATTAATTAGATTAATTAATTACAAATCCTGTAATTAATTAGATTAATTTTTTTAATTGCCTGACAGCCCTAATCAGTATATATATATCATCAATGTTATTACACTGTATCAATATTTGTTTTCTAAATCAGATCACATTCATAATAAGGGAAAGAAAATGCATCTTGCCATATTCAGATTGAAACCAAACATTTTGCCATATACATTTCTCATGGCGGACGGTTCTGTTTGAACATGGATTAAGATAATACACATGTACCTTTTTCATACAGGAGTATATTAGTGGATAGATGCAGAGTTTCAGGAAGAAGAATGCAGAAATTGCAAGGTGAACTTCTTCCTCATCAAAATAATAATAATAATAATAATAATGAATTGTATTTGTAATGCACTTTATATTGAGCAAACAATCTCAAAGTGCTACATCAATAAAACAAGGATTGGAGAGAGAACGTCTCCAACTCGACTAATAAAAGGCTTTCTTAAAAAGGTAGGTTTTTAGGCCTTTTTTAAAAGTGTCCAGAGTCAGCGGTGCTCTCAGGTGGTCAGGGAGAGCGTTCCAAAGACAGGGAGCGGCGTGGCAAAAGGCTCTGTCTCCCATGGTTTGGAGCGGTTTGGCAGGACGTTTGCCTGACCGGAGCGGAGGTGTCGTGAAGAGGCTTGAGGGGTGATTAGCTCCTTCAGGTAAATTGGAGCATTACCGTAGAGGCACTGGTGGGTCAGTAGGGAGACCTTGTATTCAATCCTGAGTGAGACAGGGAGCCAATGGAGGGATTTGAGAACTGGTGTGATGTGGTCAAATTTTCACACCTTTGTGAGGATCCGGGCAGCACAGTTTTGAATGTATTGGAGCTTCTGAATGTTTTTGTTGGAGATCCCGACAAGAAGAGCATTACAGTACTCCAGCCTGGTGGAGACAAAGGCGTGGACAAGTTTTTCTGCATCTGGGAGAGAAAGTGAGGGGCGGAGTTTTGCAATGTTCTTTAGGTGGTAAAAAGAGTTTTTGCAAAGCTGTTTGGTATGAAGTTCAAAAGTCAGATGAGGGTCTATTATTACACCAAGGTTGGTGACTGATGGAGAAAGGTGAGAGAGGATGGCACGGATGTTATCTACCTTTGTCCTGAAGAATGAGATGAATTTGTTGCACTGCTCCTGTGTGGTGTCCAATTTCAGGGGGGTTTGAGGTTTGAGAAGGTTATTGACAGTGGAAAAAAGTCTTTTGGAGTTTCCAGGGCTATTGTTGATGAGATTGGAGAAGAAACGAGACCGTGCATCACTGAGGGATTTTGAATAGGCCTTCTGATGTTCCCGATAGGCAAATTTGTGCACTGTGAGACCTGAAACCTTGAAACGCCGTTTGAGGACACGTCCTGCTTTCTTCATTTCCCGCAGCTCGCTGGTGTACCAGGGGGCTGAATGGGTGAAGGTAACTGTTCTGGTTTTGACAGGGGAGTGGAGGTCCAGGAGGCTGCTCAGTGATGCATTATAGAAATTCACAGAGTCAGTGACTATCTGAAAATTAACAGAAGAGAGATACTGTAGGTCAAAGGTTAGGGAGTTCGGGTTGACATTTTTTTAATTCCTGAAGCTGATCTGACGTTTGGGTTTGTCAAAGGGGGTACAGGATTGGAAGCTCCATTGAAATGGCCTTGTGGTCAGACATGCCCAGATCAAACACCAAAAGGTTGCTGATGAGAGTGGAGTTGGTGATGACTAGGTCAAGAGTGTGCCCCCTGGTGTGCGTTGGGACATCAACATATTGTGTCAGGTTGAGGCAGTCAAGGAGATGCAAAAACTTAGCAGCAAGGTGGCAGGAGATTATAATATTAGCTGAGGTTGTGCAGAGTGTGGTGAGAAGTTCATGTATCTCTGGCATGAAGGCTGAGTTAGGTTTGGGGGGCCTGTAGACCAAGAGTATTGTAAATGAGCAGGGGGGTTTGCATTTAAATGCAAGGCATTCAAATGAGGAATATGCAGGCAGGGGTAGGGGAGACAAATCAAAATTGCTTCGGTATAACACAGCTAAGCCACCACCACGGCCAGTGCAGCGGGCTTTTTCCAGGTAGCTATAGCCAGGGGGACAGGCTTCATTCAAGGCAGAATAGACCTCAGGTTGTTGCCATGTCTCTGTTAGGCACATGAAGTCAATCTGTTTGTCAGCAATGTGGTCCTGAATGAAGGAGGATTTATTGTTCAGGGATTGAGTGTTTAAAAGTTCAACTTTGACTTTTGTTGAGGTAGTGTGACGCTGAAGAGGGCGGAGTATGCTGGAATCAGCTCCCCGTTTTTTGTCCTGCTTGTGACAGTCTCGCGGTGTTTCCAGCGAGACTACGGCACGGATTACAGCCGGAGGCGGCAGCGCTCTGATGACGTTCTAGATGTGCGACAGACGTCCAGATGGAAGGAATGCACCGATCATGCCGCTGGTAGTAAACAAACTTTTTCGGACAGCTTCTGTGGATATAGCGGGGCCGACTCAGGAGTCCGAGTTCTTTGATGGCGGGGGGGATGTCATATCCAGGGGAGGTTGTGGATTTGATTCGCAGGAGTTGGGCGGCGGAATAAGTAAGTGTCATGCTGTCCAAGGGAGGACGTTGTCTAGCCTCACTAGCCGCTAGCCACAGCAACGCCAGCAATAGCCACCTGCCTGCTGTCGATATGCTGGTGGTCTTGGACAGGGGTCCCAGAGATGAAGAGCAGATGGGCAGAGGGGGGGGATCCCGAGGATCAGCTCGGCGTGGACGCGGGGAAGAGGCTATCCGCCTGTGATGGTGCGATGAGCGGTTCCCGGGCGCGGAGCTCCCCCAGGGCGAGGTCGACAGCTCCAGGTAGCCGGCAGCAGGCAGGTACACCATCGGTCGGCAGTGAATGGTCAAACGATAAGATCCAGAGATCGAAAGTTGGAATCCCAAGGCGCCGCAATTAGAAAATTTTTACACTGGTTAAACTAGTTAGGCTGGCTAAAAAGTTAAGTCACAGAAGTTAAGTCACAGAAGGAGAAGCGGCGAACAGACAAACGCCAGCGTCCTCTCCTACGTACGAACATCACTGTCACGGTGGTTGTTGCCAGGTTTTCAAACCAAGATATGTAATCCTGTAGATGCTCATCGCATACTGAGTTCACATGCACACCAGTCCGTCTATCTTTCCTGTCATTACCCTGTTTGTTCCACTTAATAAAGCAGAGCCACCATAAAAAAATAATGTTTGAGAAAACTAAGGCAATTCAGCTTTATTTGTGTAGTGGTTTGGTGGTGGTGGTAAAAAAGCCACTCTAGGGTATGAGCCAGCATCCTTGGAACAACGACCATCACAGAGATGAGAAATGACTTTAGGGAAATGGGCTGTTGGGACAGTAACACACATGTGTACTCACTCTCACAAACACCCACACATACACAATGAGGCTCCACAAAAGTCTGAGACACACCCAATGTGCCAGGAAATAAATCTTGAATTGATTCAGACACACATAGTGTTGCTGGAAAAGGCCTGCATGAATGCACAGAGATGGGCATTCTCTCTGCTCTCTCTCCCTTTTGCTCTCTCCCTCTCTCACACACACAATGCACATAAAATGTAAGGACATAAACACACACAGACACACACACTCAATTTGAGGCTCTATCAGGGGTGAAAGAGAATGTAATGGCACTACTTGTGAAGTTGCCCTCTGTAGAAAATGACCAAAACTTTTGTTTGAGTTCAAATGAGGGACAGTGTCAGATGAGAGTTTTTAGAGGTAGGTTAGTGACTGGGAAGCCTGTCTTTTGAATACTTTGATTCAACACTGATATTCACAATTGGAGAAACGTTATTTTGTATTTAATAATTATTGAGGATTGAGGCTGAGTCAGTTGATGGACACTTTTTTTTATGTTTTAGTCTGGAGGCTCAAAACCAATGACACGGTTGCAATCAGTACTGCCTTTTTCTCTTTGGAAGGAAAGATGCGGGTTTGTATCCTGCAACTTGCTGAAAGTGCAGTATTCCTGAATGTAATACCAAAACCCCATTCAGACTGAATTTATTTCTCCATTGGAGGTTGGGTGATTTTAATATGACAAGTTGTCTTCCATTTTTTGCCCTCTACTGTGTTTTATCAGTAGATGGATGATACAAACATGTTCACTGTTCTGGCTTAACATATCAGCATGCAAACACTTGCTAATTAGCTCAAATTAAATGTTGGGAAGTGTCATGAATTGAATGTTGAGATGCGTCATACAATGGAATGTTGCGACCTGTCATAGAATGGAATTAATGGAATTTTGGGTCATGTCACATAATGGAATGTTGGGAAGTGTCATAGAAAGGAATGTTGGGATATGTCATGGAATGGCATGTTGATTTGTGTCATAGAATGGAACATTTTGGGTGTCAAGGAATGTGATGTTGGCAATAGTCAAAGAACAGAATGTTGGTAAGTGACAGAGAATGGAGTGTTGGCAGGTGTCATGGAATGGAATATTGGGAGGTGTCTCAGAATGGAATGTTGGGAAATGTCATGGAATAGAATGTTGGTATCCATCATTATTTGGATTGTGAAAATGTGTCAGAATGGAATGCTGGGGAGTGTCAAGGGATGGTATGTTGGGTAAAGTCAGAATGGAATGTTGGGAGGCGTCTGAGACTGGAATATTAGCAGGTGTCATAGAATGGACTATTGGGATGTGTCACAGAATAGAATGTTGAAAAGTGTCATAGATTGGATATTTTGGAAAATGTCATAGAATGTGATTTAAGCAGGTGCCACACAATTGAATGTTTGCAGGTGTTATAGAATGGAATGTTGGGATATGTCATAGAACGGAATGTTGGGACTTGTCATGGAATGGAATACCAAGACATTTCATAAAATGGAATATGGACATGTGTGACAGAACATAATGTTTGGGCTTGTCATACAATGGAATGGTTTCAGACATGCCCTAGATTAGAATGTTATTAAGTGTCTTATAATGGAATGTTAGGAAGTATCACAGAACAGATTGTAGGGAAGGGTCAAGGAATGGTATGATTGGAAGTGTCATAGAATAGAATGTCGGCAGGTGAACAAATGTGATGAATATGAACAAATATCCAAATATTGTGATCCAGCATTAGTATGGGTTTCATCAAAAATAGGTGGATTATATACTAAAAACAGGTCAGTTTTAAGTGATGTTCACCTTGTTTTGTGTGCCTATGCATCTAGAGGCCGTCTTTCCTGCTGACAGAATATCTTGGTCACTAGTTTACACTAAACCAAGTCCGACTGTAATAAGGAGAGCCCTGAAACTGCTTTCATTAATAAAGAACTGAAGATGAAAAAAACAGACCAAACAAATGAGTTACATGATTTGATGGTGAAATTCTTCCAGCCTCTCCACACTAGTTGCAGTGAACCTGTCAATCACACATCAAAGGTGACAGCAGGGAAGAAAAGTATTCCATATGTGGAAATATACCCTTGGTGTGATGAAACATTTTGCAATTGTCAAGTAGTTGAGTGTTTGAAGAAAAGAGAAAAAGAAACATTGAATTAAGAATAAGCATGGACCACTTGTTGATGATATTTTTATGGTTTCAACCCCAAATGATGCTGCACTCGCTCATCCCTAATGATACTCACAAATAACAGCTTTCCAAGCTACCTAGGCAGCTCAAAACTCAGGACCACAATTGGTAAAGTGTGCACATTCACACATCAAAGTTCAACTTTGGTGAATTTGCAAAAGATTTTTCCTTGAGTGGAGCCACTGATTCCAGCAATCCAAAGAAATATGTATATTGTGCTCCATAGTGAAGCTGTTTTATAGGCTGTTAAGACGGGGTCCCTTTGCTACTTGTTGTATGCAGAGAAAAAAAAGCAATAGCAATTAGGTGCTGAGTCAACCTCCTTTTGCTGAATAATAGATAACAACACAGTTTCCTTTTGGTCTGCCACCAGGCCTTGACAAATTACTCAGCATGTAAACAGCTCTACCATCACAAATCAATCTCATTCTAAAATGCACAGACACCAGCACATCACAACTCCACAATATGTAATGCACTGCAGTCAAACTTTTCAATATATAGCAAACGGACAGGCAAACATCCCCAGAAAGTATGATGAATGTCTCATCTGTCTGCTTCTATTTATCTGCCAACCTGTGTAGTTATGAGAGATTTATGTGCTCCAGTTCTTCTCTACTGACTACAGTCAGGTAGTTTTGGGGTTTGGGCTGCCTCAAATGCACCAAAAGATTATTCTATATTCATAAGATGCAGAGGCTAACAAATGTACTTCTATGACATTCTACATATGCAATTGTGGATCTTTTTCTGTTTGCTTCTTTGCATCTTCCAGTTTCCCTGAGCACCGAGTGGAAAGAGATCAAAAAAGGCAGGCTTCCTTCCATCAAACTGAAAGACAAAAGCAAAGACAGAGAGCAAAAGAGAAGCAGCTCTCCTTCCACACCACTGGTAGTGTCTGAGAGATGCTGACAGCAGGACTTCCCTGAACTGTCTGACTGTGGGCAATATATATAGAGGTGCGAGTGAAAGGAAGTATGAGGCAGAGAAATATGGAGGTCTATGTTAAGATGAAGCCAAGTCAGAGATGAATAGAGGGAGTATGAAGGTGAAGCAAATACAGAATGGAGTAAACAAACAGATAGCTAAGTCGTTAAGGGCAAAAAGGACATAAAGATACAAAGAAGATAGGAAGAAAACAGGAAATGGGAGACATATGAATATGTAACACTTTTGGTATTATACTCAGGTGCTGCTGTGTGCAAGAGTTGTTGAATTTCTGTCTAGCTTTTGAAATTTCACATAATTTAAAGAATAAGCTGGAAAACGTTGCATTTCAGCTCATATGGCCTTTTCCCCCACTGCATTCCAAGTTTTGACCTAAGTGTAGTATGACATACTACTTATTAATTAAATATGTTAATCACTTTAGATTAATAAAGCACTGGTTAAGAGGGGCACCACTTCTGTTCATTTATCTCTTCAACTAATCCGAAGGAAATTAATCAAATTCGACGAAATAAGGTCAACTTAATCAACATCAATCAAGGTTAACTTAAATCACCCTAAATTAATTCTAATCAATTTCAAATCATTTTATTCAATCTCATAACTGAAGTAGTTCCTTCTACACGTGGTTATCATTGGAACTCCACAGTACAACAAACCTCCATAGACAATGACATGCGGTTAAATATATTTATTTGGCAAAACAATTCAGAGTAAAAAAATGAAGTAGCAATTTAAACAAATGAAAAATGACACAGGTATCAGAAAGATGCTGAGTCTGTAATGACTCATACAATGAGTGTATGAATGAAATGTTGCTGATGGTGAAATCGCAGGTAAGGTGAATTCAATTAAATATTAAGAAAATTATTTACTGCTAACAGAAACCAAACCAAATTTCTCCTAAAACCAAAGATATTAACTCAGAGCCAAAGGAACACCAACTCATATTTCACATGTGTTAATCCAGGTGGATGAAGGAATGGATACTTGTCTGAGCGTCGTTCGGTGGGTCAGCAAGCTGCAACTTAGAGGCTGTCCTTTAACTGCAGGGTGGTAGTCTTGATCCAATACCCAGCTGGTGGCACAGCTCTGGTTAGTTGGGGGCCGAGCAGGGTCGAATGGGCAAAAGAGTCTTTCTTTTATTGTAAACCACTCACATGGTTTCTTAAACAGCAGGTTGCCGTAATGTCTTTGTTAATGACGGTGGTCTTGATGAAGATCTTGATCTTGATCTGTCGCTTATGAGTGGTGGTTCTTGGGCTCTGACTGATGAACTTACTTAACTTCTTCACTAGAATAACCAAAGGATGCTTCGTCGGCCGATCAAGTTATCCTTGATTAACTTAATACAAAAGAAAAAGCTTTCCAAAGCCTTAGTCTATGAAGAAGAGTGTATGCCGCAACCTCTGAATCTTATGGTTGTGATATACAGAGTCTCCATCTCTCTTGAAGGTTACTCACTCCTTTCAAGTGAGCCATCGGTACAGATGGCAGTGCAGCCATGTATGCGGCCCTTGTAAAGCCTTTGCCGCAGCCTCTGTGAAGAAGAGTCTCTACTGCAAGCTCTATTTCCAGAAAGGCAGCTTCTTATACTGGCAAGCGCTTCACGCAAGTTTTGATTCAGACAGTGGTAATCAACATAGTTTTCACCTCCCTTGTTGCTTGCTCATTCCTTTCAAGGTGTGAATGTTTCGGCTCTTTTTTGTCGAAACACGTCCACATTGAAACGCTACATCCAGTAGTGTGGCCGAGTGGTCTAAGGCACTGGATTAAGGCTCCAGTGGGTTCAAATCCCACCACTGCCATTTGACAGCACTTGTCATCTGTTAATGTGATAGCGTTACACAATTCAAACATGTCCTAGGCCGCGGGGGCCAGCCGCGGATAGTTGTCATACACTGACATCTAATCAGATTGCAGCATTTTTTGTCTGCTGTCCTTTGTACTGAATTTTACTTTCCCTGTCAATGGTGCTGAACTGCTTTATCACTTTTTCAAATTTTGGTTCCACATTTTGGTATAACGTGTAATATTACACAGCAAAAATCGTATCTATTATCAAGATTGATATTCTGTTGCATTCAGAAATTAATTAAAAACAACCTATTTGACCTATTATTTAAAAAAAACAAGCAAGTATAAAATAAGTTTATGAGTAATAACCTGACACTACGCCTGCATTAGTATCATGCATCAATTGTACCATCATTTGTGTTTTGAATACAATCCGGGATCGTCGGAATAAAACATTCAATGCCTATGGGTAAATTCTTCATATTTACTCATGACAGAGGTCATGTATATAGTTGCAATTTACCAGAATATGCTCCAGTTAGATCCCATGTGCTAGGATGGATGTTATGTTAAGAACATGAGGTGACGACCATCTCAAACAAAACAAAACAATGACTGATTGAAATATCTCTCAATAAAAGCAATCTCTGTCTGTCTGTCTGTGTGTGTGTGTGTGTGTGTGTGTGCCTCAAATATCTCTGCGGATCAGGATCAGAATGACCTGAGAGTTTCAACATGGCTGCAGTTTGGTTCAGTGGTGTGCGACTTGATACCGTGAATAAATTATTTCATAAATGCTTTACACATTCTGGAGCATAGTCCACCGGAGCTAGTGACATACGCATTAGAGCCAGTCACTGCAGAGCTCAAGCCTACGACATACATTAAGAAACAAGCGGATGTATACCTGCGGCAGCGCGAGCTGGACCTGGAGTTAGCCGGCAGTTCGGTCCCGTTCTGTTCTGTGCATCTAAACTGACTGTTGTGGATTAATGAGACTAAAGGAGTCCAGACCGAGTCTGCTGCTAGCCGCTAGCCGCTAGCTAACCTACATGGCCCACTTCCCGAGCTGATGGACCGGACGCACCGACATGTCCAAATCCGGACTTGGGGTAAATAATGTCCTGCCGCGCTTTTTCGCGAACATTGCCGTCACGTTTGCTTTGTGTCTGGTGCAGAAGAAATGGTCAAAAAGGGCTTTTGTCACGAAAGTGTCCAAGCAGCAAGTTTGGTTGTAGAGGAACAGGAAGTTGTGGGAGGGACTTCGGCGGATGAGTGACAGGCAACGACGGTACTGACAGCGATATTGAGAATTGAGAATACATTTTTATAATGTATGCACCTATTCAGCAAACAACTATTTATATTTGCATTATAAGTAATAAAAAATGGTTTGTTAAACATATTTGTGGTTTTCACAGTAAAAAAATCTGACTTTTTCTACTCGGATTTTATGTTTTTTTGTGATTTTAGGTCCATTGTGTTAGTACAATATGTCAAAATGAAAAAATAACTACAGTCACACGTGAGGTTGTGCTGTAAATAATCACACCAAGTAAATAGTTTTAAGGTGAAACATAATGGCAAAATCAAAAATAGTCACAAACGGCCAATTATTCCCTGGAATATCGGATTTCACAACAAACCTAAATATCCCTGACTTTCCACCTTCAAACACAGCCTCATTTGGCCATCCATGAAAATGCTTCTTAACCTCCCACTTTTCTATAGGAACACATATTTCCTACGGGCACTGCACTAGTGTATGTAATTGAAAGGAACAACAGAAGCAGCAGAATGGTGCAACGTGAAAACAATGGATGATTAAAATATGAAATGTATCAAGTGTATGCATAAAACGTCAGCATTGTTACTTCTTTCCCTCTGCTGCCCACCTTTCCTTTTCCATGCCATAGAATGATAAGGATTGAAATTCCCTCCATGTCATTTCTTTTGTCATGCATCTATCTTTGTATAAGGTGGGGACTTTAGGTGGGCAGTAAATTTATTTTCCTGCCACCACTGGAAACCCTGTGTGAATATGTTTGATTCTGTCGCACAGAGCTGAAGTAGGGCCGAGCCATTCTTCCCTGAGTTGAGGGTCCGGGAGTTTCCCCTTCTTTTTAGCTGAAATTTTTTTGCATGCTGGCCTGTGACATATGGAAAAAAAATCAGTATTAGATGCATAACATGTACGTCTTCTTCACCCTTACATACTTTTGGGTTGCAAGAGCTCCCTCACTTCCCACCTAAGCAGGCTCCTTGAGCCTTCGAGTCTTTTGTTTTCATGCCACTTTCTACTTTTTACTCACAGTTTTTGTTACTAGTTACTTTACAAATTAAGATTTTTTCACACAAAACACAGAAAGACTTTTATAGAAAATTAGTATATAAAGATAAAAATATATAAAGTACATATGGAATGATTAGATGATTAATCAATTTGTTGATGAACAGAAAATAAAGTCAACTATTTTGATCTTTTCAGTCATTTTTCAGCTTCTCAAATTTGAGGATTTTTCTGCATGGAATACTTTTACTTAAAACACTTTAACACGTTTTCCTTAATAAACTCACATACTTTTACGTAGGTAACATTTTCAGTGCAGGGCTTTTACTTGTAACAGAGTATGTGCACAGTGTGGTATTAGTACTTTTACTGTAGTAAAAGATCTGAATAGTTCTTACATCACCGGCCATTTGCACAGCTCTAATCTAATACTACTTCACTGCATGCAAGTCCGTAAATATGTTGACATTCTTGTGTGTTTATCTATATTTCTTTTATGCCATGCAAGTCCCTCTGTCCCCACAACCCCTGCACCGTTTTGTTGTAAATATGTCCCCGCACATTGTGTTTATGGCAACAAAATGTAATTGAATTGAGTAAAACTGTGCATAAAAAGACATGAAAGATTTTTAAAAAAATGGTCGTGTGTAACTTACATGTAACCTTAAAGTGTTTGGTCATGAAAGTGAAATTGAACTGAGAAAAAAGCATTCCGTTATGCTGACTGAAAAGAAAAGATAATATATGAATCCAAATATTCTATTGCATATATGCAAGTGTGACATGGAAATAAAAACAACGGTATTACATTATGGCATGACTAACGTTAGCAGGTTTTTACCGTGTTGTTGTGTAAGTTAACCCGACGTGGCGATAGGTGAGACGCCGAAAAAGTTTGATGTCATTCAACATACAAAGCTCAGAGATTCCCCGGGACAACGTACATGTCTGCCTGTTGTTTATCTAGTCCTTCCTCAAAAAGTTTCTTACCTTTGTTGGCCAAAACAAGTGCAATGTCAGTGGACTGCTCAAATCCTCTCCAGTCACTGACACTGAATGAAGCTGTTACAGCGCCACAAAGCGTCAGTGATCAGAAGGCGCATTACATCCGTAGTGGTTTAGCACTACTATAGAGAATGACTGGGAAACGGTTTAGCTAAACAATATGTGGCAGCCGCCCGCCAGGCCTGAGTTTGATTGCTGGCCAATGCAGGGCCAGATTTAGCTTCTAGCTAAACCTTTTAGCTTCATATAACAGTAGAAGCTGTACAGGGACAGATATACCACTCTGCTGTGAAGCATGCACTTGAAGCTAATCTGTTGAATACATTGACAAGCTTGTACTGTAAAAGACAGATCATTCTTTGAGACTATTGACAGTCGTCGTCTGAAACATTTTAAATAGTAACTATGAATGGGTCCAGGTTAAATCAAAATGTATGATGTCAGAAGGCATTCCATCACCCCCCCCCCCC
>CAEMYA010000485.1:453921-464517 GCA_903131615.1 Diplodus sargus | reverse complement strand
AGGCAAACTTGGACTCGAACCCTGGTCGCCCGCTCCGTTGACTCGCAGACGTACCTACTATGCTTTCATGTCTGTTTCAGTTGATTTGTTGTCTAATCTAACTCGAGGGGAGGGTAACGATAAATAATTATCTGCTTCATATATCAACATCTTTATCACACTGTTTAGTATTTGTGAACACTTAAATTTACTACTGTAAACTAAGCCCCCCGGCGTAGAATATGTGAAATGCATATTGATTTGTAAGCTTGTTTTGTCCTATGTGAAACAAAGTTCTAAAAAAAAGAAGAAGAAAAAAAAACAAGGGTTGTTTGTGTTTAACCCTTGTTTTTTTTTTTGTTTGTTTTTTTTACCATTAAAAGTATTTTCAATAAAAGCCAAACATTAAAGAAAAGGATTATTTGCGCGATTTGCCTGTAAATTCATTCGTTTGCAATAACGTTTTTTTTAAAAAAAGGGAAAAAAAAGTCAGCGGGGCTGACTCTGGTGGAAAGTGGGCGGGGTTGACTCTGGTGGAAAGTGGGCGGGGCTGACTCTGGTGGAAAGTGGGCGGGGTTGACTCTGGTGCAGCTCCACCTTCATGGTTCTGCAGCGAGCACTACTTGGGAAGCGATGAGCACCGCAGGAGGTACCCACGCATTTTTTAGATGAAGACATTTATTAGTTTCGGATTGGATGACAAAACTGAATCACTGACGAGTAATGAACGTTTTGTCGACAAAGCTTAATCCTTTTAACATGTTCGTAGTCTTTCAGTCTCTCCTCAAAGGGACTCAGGGAGATTACAGAGTCCAGAGACCGCGAATCAGCGATGACAACCGAACTGATGGAAACATCTTTCTGTGTTTAAAAGTAAAACCACCAGAAAGGTTAAAGTAGAAGCTCTGAGACCAACCAAACACTTACTGACAGGTTTCTTTATCAGGAGAACACAAAACTCTCTGCTGTTACTACAAACAGTTAATACTGTTAATAACATTTCAGAGGCTAAATAACAACATTATAAGCTGCTGCTTCAAAATCAAAGAACACATTTATTAACCAGAACGAAAAAGAAATTAAATACATTTAAAAAATCTCAGCAGGAAGACACAGTCAGTTGTTCTGCTTCCAACACCTCCAAGAATCACATGTGGAGAACACAATAGTCCATTATTACTTCATATTAAATCAGCCATTGTGGGTTATTATGTATCATTACGTTGTCAAGTCTTGACGTGGCAAACAGTCCTAACAGAGTTAAACAGCAGAGCAGCAGCTCCCGTATCGCTTTTCAATCCGGGCGTCGCAACTTTGACATTTCCTGCTGCAGTCCGCCGTGAAGCCAACATAGACCCGGTTTCAAGTCATATTTACACAAACACGCCTGGATTTCACCGAAATGGCAACCGACAGTGAATACAGACACTTTCTTTATTTGTCATGTACGAGCTTTTGTAAGTTTTAATGTTTTGTCTCGAGTTTGTTGGAGGGATCGTATGAGTGACGTGTGTGATGGGCGTGGCCAGGAGCGCAGCGGCTATAAAAGACGAGCCCGAAACTTTGTGAGGAACATCACACAAATGCTGCTCTTCAACTTTACTTTCCACCACCAACGTCTGTGAGGACATGAAGGTAAGGCAGCTCTGCATGCAGGCGAATTTTAGGGGGTTATTAAATGTGATTTGACTTTGTGTGTGAAGTTGTGCGTTTCTGTTGTTGTGGTGATAAAACTCTTTATACTGACGCTGCATGTCAGAACAGAAGTAAAGTCCAAACCTGTTTGACTCACTGTGAGACAATAAGTGGCTCCCCAGGAGGGAAAGAGACTTTTAGAAACCCTTTTTTTACAGAAACATACCACACACACTCAGAGTGAGAGAAGGCACTACAGAGACGCTAGATAAGTTGAGAAAATGAGTGACGGCAGGAAACGCAGTAAAACTGAGTATGCAAATGTTCTCCTGTAACCTGAGAGAGAGAGGGTATCTATCTAAGAAAGTCTATGGCACCAATTCTGGCCCACACACTCTTAACATCAATGCTTAAGGTTCATCAAAATGCATTAAACTCAACTAAGGGGTTGATTCGGTTACAGGTTTCTTTCATCTACTAGATTCTTAAGGAGATTGGCAGTAGCAGACTCTATGAAGAGCAATAAGACCTCCAGCCCACACAACACACACACACCACACAGGATTATGAAAATAGGAAAACTTTTATGTATGTATAGTGTCAAAAAATTATGTTCAGTTCTATTTCTTTACATACATTATCTGCAAAGCATAACCTTAACTTAAATACCTCAATTTAACTCAACTTCCAACTCGATTGAATTCTCCACATTCAGAAAAAAATGCACAACTCAGTATTTTCAGTTCCCGGTCTTTGCCTCTTAAGTTCTGAAATCGTTCCAGTTAAGGTCCTTTAATGAAAAAAGTAAATGTCCTTCAAACTAACTGTTCCTCTTTTAAGCTGCCTCACAGCATCGGTGTCTCTTTAAAAGGCAGTATCAATTGTCAGTGTTTGCGGAGGAAAAAATAAATAAAACTGAGATCTCAGAAAAAAAAAGTGCAAATGAATTAGAATCCTCTCAAATTCCAGGTCTCCTACCGCCCCCCTTGGAACGGCATACATCAGCATCCAGGTGAAACCGCAGCACCCACGAGCAGCAAAGGCCAGGATCGCAGTTGAATCGTCCCTCAAAAAAAAACCAGCCTGCACAAAAGTGTGCAGAGCAGTTACTTTTCAGTTCAAATGTCTCTCTTCACTTAATCATGGAAATTAAATGATAGCATACAGTACAATATAATTACACTAACTCTTTTGAAATGAACTGTCTTCAGTATCTTTTTTACAACTCTCAACCTTCTGGATTAAAAAAATACACATTTACTCTTTACAGAGCATACATAACAGCTTTAAACATTGCAAAACACACAATAACCTCGTGAGCTTTACCTGAGCTACAGCAGCGGCTATGAATGTAGCACTTAGCTTCTAGGCCGCAACTAAGCCGACAACGTGGGCGGCTAAAATGCTCAAAAATATCAACCAAAGCATATTCAATAGCTTACTTACACACAATATCCTGACTGGTTTTTGGCTTACGACTCTCGGAAATAAAAGTAACACGATACTTAACAGTTTCACATCGGCATTTTGATGCTAGTCAGCTAACTCGGGAAGCTAACTCACCAGGATATCCACGTTAATTGGAGAAACGCCCGCCGGAGTTTCTCTCGCTGAATCCTCTCAACAACAATCTAGCAACTCAATAGTTTCCCTCTCTTGGCAACACAACCAAGTCCTCTAACTTCCACTTCAACTTTGGGAAATTATTCATGAAGTTATTTTACATTTTATCCACTCGATATGCTACAACTGTTTTAGCTGCATGCTCCGCTCTGGTCATCCGGGGTTGTGTTTTTTTAGGACCCTCCCCCCTGTACACTGTTGCTTAGCAACGTCACTTTCAAGATGCATTTAAGGAACATTCGTAACTTCGTAAACTGCAGAAGATAACCTGGGTTACAATCTCCCCCTCTAGACTGCGTGCGTCTCTGCATGCACATCTGACTGAACAGATGTAGGAATTGCTGAAATGGCAGTGCCTAAGGCCTGCAGAAATGAACTAACAGCCAAAATCAAGGGCTCCCCTAACTCGTCATAAGTGAGTTTGCGAGGTTGACGTCTGTCCCTGACAGAACGCCTTAATCCCACAGGCTCAGCCTCGGTTGGTGCATAGTCAGTGCTCTGAACTACAAACTCTGTTCTGGCATCATTTGTGTTGTGTTTGATAGATGTTTGTGTCATATCGGATTCTGGGATGTCAATGACGACATGGTTTGGGCCGCTACAGTGTGAAGTGGACTGTGTGGCTACTGCACCACTACTCTGTGACATGGCAGGGGCTTCTAATTGGCGCTCATAGCTTGAGTTCTCAGGGCCTAACACACTTGAGGGTGACTGTACTTCCATGAAACCTCCTTGCCCTTGAATGAAAGGACCTCTGGTGATGATCTCTGGCACCTGCAGACTTGGATACATTTCCTCCTCATCACTGTAGACATCTCCCAGATCGTCTGCGCTTCCTTGTGTGCCTGTTGTGTTCTCATGCCTAAGCCTCATTTTCCTTGGAGCATAAGAATTGGGACTGTGTTTATTGACCTCCTCCACAGGCAAGAACCAACATGGCAAAAGGAGGTCCCTGTGCAATGTTCGGTGTGGTCCTTCTCCTGTCTCGGGTTTTACCACATTCACAGGACTGTCTCCGATCCGTTTGACAACCACATGGATGTTCTTCTCCCATCGATCGGCTAGCTTGTGCTTTCCTCTAATGTTCACATTCCTCACCAAGACCCTGTCTCCCTCAAAGATCTCTGCTGCTTTCACATTCTTGTCAAACCTTGCCTTGTTTTTGTCTCCCATTTTCTGGGAATGTCTTGCAGCTAATGAATAGCTCTCTTGTAGGCGTTGACGGAGGCCCTTGACATAATCTGAGTGGGTCTGGTGATTTCCCTTATCCGGGTAAGTTCCCAGGACCAGGTCGATTGGTAGTCGGGGCTGTCTACCAAACATTAACTCGTAAGGTGAGTAGCCTGTTGTATCATTTCTTGTGCAATTATATGCGTGGACCAGGGGTTTGACGAAATCACGCCAATGGTATTTGTCTCTCTCCTCCAGGGTCCCTAGCATATCAAGGAGTGTCCGATTAAATCGTTCCACTGGATTTCCTCGGGGATGGTATGGGGTGGTACGAATTTTGTCAGCTCCCATCAGTGTGCATAGTTCTCGAATTGTCTTGGACTCGAAGTCAGTGCCCTGGTCACTGAGCAGACGGCTTGGAAACCCATAGTGGACAATGAAGTTTTCCCACAAAGCTTTTGCAACAGTTCTGGCTTTTTGGTCTCTAGTTGCCACTGCCACTGCAAATTTGGTGAAATGGTCAGTGATAACCAGTATGTTTCTGGTGTCTCTATTGTCTGGTTCAAGGGAAAGATAATCCATGCAGATAAGTTCAAGAGGATATGTGGAGCAGATGTTTTGCAAAGGTGCAGCCTTTTGAGGCACAGCCTTCTGCCGGAAACAACGTTGACACTTCCTGCACTTTTCTTCGATGGATTTTGCCATTCTTGGCCAATAGAACCTGGCACGAGCAAGATGTAGCACACGCTCAACACCAAGGTGGCCAACCTCATCATGCATGCCTTGTAGTGCTCGGTCTCTGAACTGCTCAGGTAAGACTAACTGATAGACCTGATTGCCCCTGTCAGTCCACTTTCGGTACAGAACTCCATTCCTAAGCTCAAGCCTCCTCCACTCCCTAAGAAGAAGCCCGACCTCTGGTGGTTCAAGGTTTGTCTCTCTGAAGCTGGGTTTAAGAGCTCTCTCCAGGCGACTGATGACATATGAGATGGATGGATCACCTCTTTGAGCTTTATACCAGTCATCCTCTGTCATTGATGGTAAGATGTCTTTGCCGAAAACATCATCCACGAGTGATGGACTGACAACAAGAGACTCAGCAAAAATAGTCTGTTCTGGGTCAGGGGGGTGATCACCTTTAAATGTCTTTGAAAGATGACACTGACACAAGGCTGAGAACACCTCACAACTCATTTTGTCTCCAGTGCCCATAAGTCTTCTTTTCATGTCATCAATTCTCTCCCTCTCTTTGATGAAGGCTTCATCCTCATGAGGAGGAGCTTGAGGTCGCCGTGACAACCCATCTGCATCACGATTGGCATGCCCTGCTCGATACTTGATGGTGAAGTGGTAAGTGGAGAGAGCAGCCAGCCAGCGATGTCCAGCAGCGTCTAACTTGGCAGATGTCAACACGTATGTGAGGTGGTTGTTATCAGTGAGTACAGTAAAGCTAGTGCCGTAGAGGTAGTCATTAAACTTCTCACAAACAGCCCACTTCAGGGCTAAAAACTCAAGCTTGTGAGTGGGATAGTTTCTTTCGCTTTTGGAAAGACCTCGGCTGGCATAAGCAATAACTCTGAGCTTTCCCTCCTGCTCTTGGTAGAGTGCGGCTCCCAAGCCCTCGTGACAAGCATCGGTGTGTAGGATATACGGTTGTTGTGGGTCTGCAAAGGCAAGGATCGGTGCAGATGTAAGCTTTCCAATAAGGGTCTTAAATGCCTTATCACATTCCTGAGTCCACTCTTCTCCAAAAGGCAAGTTGGAGCTTAGAAGGGGTTTGGAATGTTCTCTCTTGTACATCCGACCCCTTTTCTTGGGTGGATAGTAGCCTGCTGTCAGATTGTTAAGTGGTTTGGCTATCTGGGAATATCCCTCGATGAACCGTCGATAGTATCCAGCGAAGCCTAGAAAACATTTCAGCTCCTTCCTGTTTGAAGGGCGTGGCCAATCTCTCAATGCAGATATTTTTCCAGGGTCTGTGTGAACTCCTTGAGCATCAACAACATGACCAAGGTACTTAACTGAAGTCTTAAAGAAATGACACTTGTCTGGGGAAAGCTTTAGGCCATAGTCCTTAAGGCGGTTCAGCACTTTCATTAGCCTCACCTCGTGTTCCTCCAATGTGTCTGAAAACACGATTAAGTCATCGAGAAAGACAAGTACTTCATTCAGGTGCAGGTCACCAACACACCTCTCCATGAGTCGCTGAAACGTGCTCGGAGCGTTTGTGACGCCCTGTGGCATGCGATTGAACTCAAAGAAACCTAAGGGGCATACAAAAGCGGTTTTAGGCTTGTCTTCTTTAGCCATCTCAACCTGGTAATAACCAGATTTGAGATCCATGACTGAGAACCATTTGGCACCGCTAAGCGCTGTGAAGGTCTCTTCAATGTTAGGCAGAGCGTATGCATCTCTGATGGTCCTTGCGTTTAACTTCCTGTAGTCTATGCATAGCCGGATTGAGCCATTCTTTTTCCGTACTAAGACTATTGGTGATGCAAAGGGGCTCTCTGATTCTTGGATGATTCCTGCATCCAGCAGTTCCTTGAGATGCTGTTTTACTGCCTCTCTGTCACTTGGATGGATAGGCCTTGGCCTCTCTTTGAAGGGTGTTTCATCATGCAGCCTGATGTGGTGTTTGACGGCTGTAGTGTGACCATGCGTCAAGTCATCAACTGCGAAAACTTCAGATATGGACTTAAGCTTGGTGAGAACACGCTCTTTCCATTCCTCTGAGATTGGTGAATCATCAAGGTTGAGCTTGAGGTTGTCAAGCTTTTCCTGACAAGGCATACTTTGATCAGGTCCACGTGATGTTATATGCTGAGCTGCGCACACCTGGGCAATAATGCATTTAGGCTGGAGCGTGATAGTGTGGTCACTTAAATTACGCAGGACAACAGGGACCTTGCTGCTAGCTTCAAAGGGAATGGCCATTAAAGCTGCTTCAATGAACATACCTCCAGGCAACCGATGGTTTTCATGTGGTTCAAGCACAAATGTGTTGTTTTGACTGCTTTTCTTCAGTCTAACATCACCCATGACACAACACTTCTGCTTTGCAGGGATAGTGATGGGGCTTTTTCCATGTAATCTGACAGGACGTGTATGATTGTTAATTTCATGGGTCCAGGCTATGTGCTGGAAAATCAGTGCACAGTCTTTGGAGCTGAGTTTGCGAATGAACTCTGGACCATCTCGCTCAAGTGCATGTTCGTAAAGTGTGAGGAGCACATTAGTCCCAATAAGAAGGGGGATCCTGCTGTTAAAGTGGCATTCTGGGACCACAAGTGCTAATGCGACTAGATCTTCTTCTTTACCAGTGATTGTCTGAGGGAAAGTGACATTTGTTTCTATATAGCCGAGGTATGGAACATGCTGTCCACCAGCTCCCTCGATTTCAAGAAGGGCATGGATCGGCTGGATGGGGAGGTGAGACAGATGGTTCTTATGGAAAGACTCTGAGACTGTTGCTTTAGCCCTGTAGGGCTGTGTATTGGGACTGTGGGTATCAGTGAGTTCAGCTCCTGAGCGTCCCGCAGCAGGAACTGCTACAAGTTTAAAGGAGAAGGTGAAGCGGCCTGCTGGGCTTTGAACCTTTCTTGCCTCTCTCGGAGTTCTGCATTTTTCTGCCGAACTAGTGTTGGATTTTGCTCGTTCAGACAGTGAGCAGCAATGTGATTGTCTTCTCCACACTTAAAGCAGAACCACGCTCTCGGCATTCCAGGGACCTTGGGGAATTTCCTTGTGCTACTATGGCCGACGGCAAAACAGTCTGTTTTCTCAATGCTTTCGCTCTCTTTGTGAGCCTTCCGACTCTGTGATAGCCTCTCAACGTGTTTTGTGAGTTCAGATATCTGTGTTTCAAGCTTGGAGGGTTCATCTTGTTTAGGTCTTGGTGCTGGATGATGGTCATTAACGTAAGCAGTGTTCTTTGGCTTGTGGCTTAGTTTTTCCATTTGTTTTGTTAGTTCTTCCACCCTTTTTTCAAGTTTGAAAACTTCATTTTGTTTTGTGTTGGGTGATTGGACAGGTTCATGTTCATAGGAGGTCATATCAAGGACGGAGTGTGCATGTGCAGCAGCTCTCGTGGTTCCCAAATGTTTTTTCATTCTGTCCAGCTTTGCTGAACGGCGGTCTTCCTCAGTTCTCAGCAGAAGGAGGAGCTCTGGAAATGATGGTGGATTGCTCTTTTTGTACTCCAATTGCAGACCTATAATGAGGCTCTGATCCCAGCAGCCCCTACAGAACTGTCTGAGTAGCTGGTCATTTGAACTATCAGCAAGGGCTCCCCCTCTAGAAATTACCCTGGTGAGGAGGGTGTGAAGTCTGCTCAGGTATGCTGAGGGTTTCTCCCCACTGTTTTGGTTAGAACTCAGAAATGCTGCATACAGCTCCTCTCCATCCTCTACAACTCCAAATGCAGAATCCACCTGGGTGACGTAGGCACTTGGAGGAGAACAGATCCCAAGGGGTTTCACAACATCAGCAGCTGGGCTCAGCAAGCTTTCAAGGATTTTCCTCACCTTTTGTGCATCACTAAGGGAAGGATCACTGAGGAGGAGATCAACTTGGGTGCGCCAGGTGTCATAGTCGACTTCGCCATTGGGCTTTGGCGCTCGGCCAGAGAAGGTGCGTATCCTGGTTTGGGTGGATGATAAAGTGATTGACTCATTCCGAATAACATGCTCAACAATCACCTTCTGAATCTGAGGGGGGTTGGAGATCTGCTCAACCATGTGACTAGAGTTCAATGGCACATAGGTAGGTGCACTATGAAAAAATGTTGGCTCTACAGGTTCACTTGGGTCATCTATGGGGGAACTGTCAGTTTCACTACTCTGAGTTGTGTGTATCTGTGCGTCAGTCGTCTGTGAATGGCTTGTGTCAGCTTGGCTCCCTTGTAGCTCACCCTGAAGTACACTTAAGAAGCCTGCCTTGCCACTACCTGCGACAGCCTTAAGCTCATCCAGGTACCTACGAGCTAACTCTTTGCCTATCTCCTCCTGACAGATATCCCGCACGGTCCTCACTGACCACACTACAGCAGGATCTTTAGGACTCGGTACAGTACCTATGGTGATGGGGTCAATTCTGGAGATGGACCTCTCAGATGCATATTCGATCAGGATTCTACCCTCTGGCTGTCCTGACTCATTGGGGATCCTGACTATCTTGGAAACGCTTCCATTTACTTTAAACACATTAGCTATTTCTTCATCTGTATAAGTGTCTTCAACACCTGTCGCAAAAACAGTGTTCTGGCCATTAACTTCAAAGCGATTGCAAAGATCCATATCTGACTAATACCTTATGAAAAATAGTTACTCAGAAGGTGTGTGATGTGGGATGGAGGATCAAGTGGCTACTAATAACCAAACTCCTGGCTAGCTCGCCACTTTGTAACTCCTGTAACCTGAGAGAGAGAGAGGGTATCTATCTAAGAAAGTCTATGGCACCAATTCTGGCCCACACACTCTTAACATCAATGCTTAAGGTTCATCAAAATGCATTAAACTCAACTAAGGGGTTGATTCGGTTACAGGTTTCTTTCATCTATTAGATTCTTAAGGAGATTGGCAGTAGCAGACTCTATGAAGAGCAATAAGACCTCCAGCCCACACAACACACACACACCACACAGGATTATGAAAATAGGAAAACTTTTATGTATGTATAGTGTCAAAAAATTATGTTCAGTTCTATTTCTTTACATACATTATCTGCAAAGCATAACCTTAACTTAAATACCTCAATTTAACTCAACTTCCAACTCTAATGTGCAGATTGAGCAATTTCAAGTCTCAAACATTGGAAATTAAACAACTCGATTGAATTCTCCACATTCAGAAAAAAATGCACAACTCAGTATTTTCAGTTCCCGGTCTTTGCCTCTTAAGTTCTGAAATCGTTCCAGTTAAGGTCCTTTAATGAAAAAAGTAAATGTCCTTCAAACTAACTGTTCCTCTTTTAAGCTGCCTCACAGCATCGGTGTCTCTTTAAAAGGCAGTATCAATTGTCAGTGTTTGCGGAGGAAAAAATAAATAAAACTGAGATCTCAGAAAAAAAAAGTGCAAATGAATTAGAATCCTCTCAAATTCCAGGTCTCCTACCGCCCCCCTTGGAACGGCATACATCAGCATCCAGGTGAAACCGCAGCACCCACGAGCAGCAAAGGCCAGGATCGCA
>CAEMYA010000485.1:413978-434855 GCA_903131615.1 Diplodus sargus | reverse complement strand
AACACAAGGAGGAACATCTGTATTCACACACTGCAGGGATGATATGAACATGTCAGCTGTTCTCAGCCTCGTCACTGAGGTGTAAGACAGCACTATACTTATTAATTTCCTATATGTTGATTTGTGTACCTGCGTCTACATGTTGCATGTATCAGTGCTACTTCATGCTCAGGGACTTTAGGCAGCTGCATTGGATCTAGTGATGCAGTGAAACGCGGTAAGTTGCCGCGACATATGAGGGGAAATATGGATTATTTTTGTCTGGCGTCATCAATCGTCGCCTTCCCAACATGCCAAGACTGATTTTTTAAACTATCAGAGCACATCGCTCACGGCAGACGCAGTAAGACAAAGATGTAAGAAGGTGTTTTACCAACCCAACATGTGTCTGTTTGACGTCCTGGGAATGAGACTCAACAATCAACTGTCTTTGTGGTGCGTTCAGGAACAGCTGGGACAAATCCTACTGATTCTACCTTTAACTTTAATAGTCTTTGAATTCTATTAATATGACGTGAGCTTCAGTTAGCTTTGACCACAAACGTCCTTCAGAGGGAGACTTTTTACTCTGAGACTTCTGGATCCTCAGTTGGTGCCCTTGTGTTTACCTGTGGTATCAAGACGGTGTGTGTGTGTGTGTGTGTGTGTGTGTGTGTGTGTGTGTGTGTGTGAGTGATTGGGTCAAATTGAACTACAGTGTGTGGACATGGTTTGGACAGAGAGCAACAGTTGCTTACATTAGTTTGGAAAAGGAGTCCACTAACATAAACTAATGACCAACTTCCAGCACAGAAGTTGCAAAGAAAACTTTAACATTAACTGTTTATTGAAATCCCTCACAAACAACAAGCTCGATGATGAATGTTTGTCTCGGCTGACGACGTGGAAAATCACAGCTGTAGATCCCGCTGTCGGCCATCTTTGTATTCTGGATCTTTATGGAGGCGTTGCCGTTCATCAGTTGACCTTGAAAATGTGAGACCCGACCTTTGAACTGCTCATCTTGACCTGTGCGGCCGTTATTGTAATGCTCGCCTGCATCATACAGGAACACCTCCTTCTGACCGTCTCTCTGACCATTTTTCCTCCAGTCAAAGAGCATTCCTACGAGGTTCTCCCCGGTGCTGAGGGAACAGGGTAACACGGCATCATCCTGTTCTTTCACGAACACTTTGACACCTGAACCTGTAAGACAAAACATTTTTGAATCATCATGTTTCATAGAGAGCCATCAGGGTGAAGCAAACGATCAGAAAACACATTTACATGTCACCTCAATTACTCTGAAAGAACAGTTGTAAGTATGTTGGATGGTAGTCAGATTATTTATATACAACCTGGACTCAAGAAAAGTTGAGACTAAACATTCTAAGAGTAAAACTTAAATCTGGTGCACCTTGAGAGCAGAATTAAGAGACTATACCATAAATTACGAGGACATACATAAGAAATATATTAAATTAAATCAGAAAAATATTTAAAATAATCAATTATAACACAGAGCTTTGGCTGCATTTTTCAATAATAGCAATACAGCTGGACCACTGTAAGGGCACATTTTGAGTTCTGGCAGGCTGGTTATTGGGCTGGTTTTGTAAGACATTTTGTAATGACTTCACCCTCTGAAACACAGACAGACAAACTTCAGACGGGTCATTATAATAAGTGCACTACAGAAATGTTAACGAGAAGAGAAAGATCTTCATTGACTGAACAACTTTTTTAGCCAAAACAAACTCTCTCTCTGTTTTCATGACTGAATAAACAAATAAACAAACAATTTCTACTGTTTTACTTTGTTTATATGTGGCGGACCCTGCCACCTTTATAGCTTCTAACAGTGTTCTGGGACCTTATTTTCAAAGTTTGCAAACTTTAAACAATAGAGGAGAACAGACAATACGAAACCATGTAACCATGGTAACCCGTGCCAACATCACCTCTACCAGCAACCTGCAATAACACTCAAAAATGACCAATTGCTTGTTAATAGATTTCATACATTGTTGATATATTTATTAGCTGTCTGAATTATGAATTGTCATCACTGTTATTATTATCATTATCAACATCATTATTATTATTATCATTTTTGTCATTATGATCATCATTAATATCATTTTGGTATTTTAGTGATCCTTTCATTTTGATAACATTAAGAAAGTATCTCAGGTTACATTTGATTATGATAAATACACATATAACTAAATTACTTTTCATCATTTAATGAATAATTCAGGTACATGCATCATGGTTTCTTGTCCCTCTTCGGACACGCATTAAATGAGTTGGGCAGTGGGCGGGGCTACACGTGTAACTCCGCCCACATTGAGGTCTGCAGTCAGGGGCTTCTGTATATTATAATTTTCTTACCTTTTGGCTGACTGAGTATTTTTCCAAACGACGTCAGCAGGCAGACAAACACGAACAGACTCTCCAGAGCTGTCGGTAGAAGTTTAAATCCCGACATGTTGTCCCGGCGACAGCTGAGAACAGAGAGATGTTTAGCTAGCAGGTTAGTGAAGCTAACGGCACGCGACCAACTGTTAACTGAGATATCTGAGGTTAGATGTCCTGAATAAAGTGCTGCTGGGTAACAGCAGCTCTGCAACACCTGCACAAGGTAACAATAGACCTTAAAGGAGGGACAGCAGACAGCACACACACACATTCGTGAAGAAAAAGGCCCGACACCAAGGATTGGGTCGCCGTCAGGGGCCCACAGCACAGGCCCGGTTCTAGACTGCCTTGATTGGGGGGGCAGTAAGAAATGCTGATGGGTCACCATCTGCTACTGTGTCGAGTGCCGAAGGGATGTGTTTTTTTGTATGCCTACAAGTCTATGATGCCAACACAGACGGAAGCATCGCAGATTCGCTGTGGTTCCATCAGCAAAGCTCTGACGGGAATTATTTTTCTGGATTGACAAAGAAAACAAATTCTGTGGCCAACAAATTATTGATGTCAGTCTACGAACATATGTAATTAGAATTTTAAATTGTAAACCCACCTCCACCTCTGTGTTGTAGGAGGACAACTTTATCAATGCCCAATTCTAATTAGTTATCTAATATTAAATGGAATCTAAACCCAAATATTGCTCCACTGGCAGATAGAACTTCTGACGCACGGAAACAACACGCACGTTTGAGCCCCAGAGATGCTTTAAACAACTGCACCAAAACATGGACATATCAATGCACAACCACACTTAATCATCAGAGCCAGCTGTTCAATAATAAAAATGTCTTGCCATCATTTGTTTACCTCTTCTAGCTGAAGCTGCACTTGATTTTTAAAACAAATCAGTCAGTTTGCAGCATTTTTCATCATCAGCCAACAGTGCTCTCAGATTTCTCTCTCTCTCTTTCTCCGCTCCACTCTTGTGTCACTTGATGCCTCGATTCATTTCCAATCTCCAGCTTACAACAACCACACAGAGGGGGTCCAATCGATTCAGTCTTGAAATTCCCAGAAGGCATTGCTTCATTTTTAACTTTTGCAAACAAATAATCAAATAAAACAATTGAGGTAGATTTGTATTATTTCAAACCATGCACGTTTTTGAATTTCTGAATAAGAAATTTCGCTACAAAACAATGCAGACTGATATAAGAGTTGTGACTGTAGAAGTTAACCATGACTGTGATATAGAGAGTCATATGTGGTATATAAATACTGTCCATTTTGTCACCCACCGTGCGCTGCAGCTCCAGCACCTCCGAGCTCGCAACTCCCTCACTATCTGTTTCTTCTAGTAATCAATAAATCACTCCTTCAACTCCTCCAAGCTTCAGTGTCCGCTGCGGGTTCTAACTGGACCATCCAGCACAAACTCACTGTGGAATTAGAGCCTGTGACTATTGCGCGAGCGCGCAGCTGATGCTGTCACATCTGTCCCGTTGTGTCCAACTGAGAAGAGAACTGCGTTTCATTACCATATTTTCAGTAGTAACGTGTTACACTACTTTTTACCCGAAGTAGTGTTAAAACACTGGCAGCCACCATCAGTGTATGAATGTATGAATTACTTTCTGAAGAGTTTGTCTGTCTGTCTCAGCTGCAATAAGCAGCGCTCGAGCGGCTGCGTCCTGAAACCGCTTCTCTGTCTTTCAATCACAAACAACAACAACAACAGAAACGCACAACTTCACACATAAAGTCAAATCACGTTAATAACCCCCAAAAGTCACCTGCATGCAGAGCTGCCTTACCTCACAGACGTTGGTAATGATGATGATGTGAAGAAAATGAAGAAGAAATATCCAATAAAATCCACCGAGAGAGACGTGACAGGGAATTTATCTGCTGAAGGGAAATGTTGTGCGTGTGAAATTAAAGTTGTTGAAGAGCAGCATGGTGTTTGTGTTCAGTGGAGCCGGTGGCGAGCGGTCTCTGTTAGGACTGTTTGCTGGTGTTGTATCGAGCCCTCTTTTCCTCGGCGAGGTTTGTTTCCCCTGGTCCCGCCCCCATCCGAAATGTCCCGGAGGGCGGTTCACAAAAATCTCGCTGGAACAACATTAGCTGTGATTCAGCTGCTGAATGAACCAAAGGTTCAGCTGAATCACATTAGCTGTGATTCAGCTGCTGAATGAACCACAGGTTCAGCTGAACCTGTGGTTCATTCAGCTGTGAGCTGAACCACAGAGGCTCTGTGCAGAGAGCTATGGTTCAAAACGGACTTTTTTTTTTTTTTTAGAAAGTTTTATCTGAGGATGTTGTATTGTAGACGTGAAATCCAAATGTCATGACTGTCAAGTTATATTTTTAAACTGGGACAACAACACATATGTTTGTGTCTTTATGTCTTTAACACAACCAGCTACTGTTATTTCTATTAATAAAAAATATTATATTTGTGAGAGACTTTTCATTTCGAATATTGTGAACTTTTGGAACAAAATGTGCTCATTCATTTATAGGCAAATATAAATCGCTATTTTATCATATCTCTCTATAAAAGCAAGGAATCTCTCTCTCTCTCTCTCTGTGTGTGTGTGTGTGTGTGTATGTGTGTGTGTGTGTGTGTGTGTGTGTGTGTGTGTGTGTGTGCCTTAAATATCTCTGCGGATCAGGATCCAACTGACCTGAGAGTGTCAACATGGCTGCCGTTTGATTTAGTGGTGTGCGACTTCGCATTTGTTTGGACTGCAATGATACGTGAATAAATTATTTCATAAATGCTTTACAACTTTTTTTTTCTTTTTTAATTCAAACAGATAACATTACATGAACAATGACATACTCTCAAAAAAATAGAGTATAACAGTGTATGACCTATTAAAGTAAATTCGCACCTCCTTTCACAGACTAAAATGACAATTACTACCTGTAAATATGTAATACTGACCAAATGTGTTTTGTCATCCAGCCTTCATAAACATAGACCTCCCCCGACTTGTTCCACTATGGGGGCTGAAATGATGATGCTTGAACATCATTTTCCAATTTACCAGAACCTGTTGGTGAAATTTGGAGGGTTAACGGGCAGTTTTTATATTTTAAAATCACATACTAATAGAAACTCAATGCCTCCAACTCTCACTTAGAATTCACGAGAACCCAAACTCATCATCATTCCTTACGAAGGATCGGAGCTATTTGATCTTTAATATTCCATTCATAATCAAAGTCAACTGCTTTTATACCACCATCCTCATAGTCCTTTATTACGTCTATTTCTGATGCAGTGATGTTTGTTTTTCCATAAGAAATTGAAACTTGTTTGCTTGTGGTGTTTCCCTGCTTGAGACGGTTTTGTATCTGGATCAGTTGGTATATCGATGCTCAAAGGCTGATATGAGAAATAAAATGCTTTCAACATGTTTGATACAAACTGTGTGAATGTAAAAATATATGTTATTTGTTTATAAGAACACAGAAAACTGGACATCTGTGTAGTCAGTATCTTTGTGTGTGTGAGTCTGTGTGATTGTGTTTTTTGGGGGTGATGAGAGGATGATCACAGGTTTCACTCTGACTTTCTTCCCTGCAGTGTTTGTCTCTGTTCATCTGCTGTATTACAGCTTTCAGTTCTTACTATTAGCTTGTTCTGTTAGGTAACATGATGGAAACAAGTCTGAAGTCATGAAAACATAATTATGATTGCAGATGGAGTGATATGACTAAACTGGACAAATGTTTAACAGTCGACGAAATGTCAGAAGCTGTGCGTAATATGAAAAGTGGAAAGACCCCAGGTCCGGATGGGATCCCTATAGAAATGTATAAATTGTTTCCAGATAAATTGCTCCCCCCTCTGCTCGAAATGTTTGAGGAGGCTTATGAGGCAGGAATCCTACCCCCATCCTTACAAACTGCAACAGTTATCTTAAATGGTTGAAGCTCCTAAATACAAATCCAACAGCAGAGATATTGACAAACAATCAGATATCCCAACCATTTAGATAACACAGAGGCACGCGACAAGGTTGCCCCCTGTCCCCGCTCTTATTCTTGTTTGCTATTGAGCCACTTGCCCTGGTCATCCGGCAACATCCAGGAATTATAGGGATGAAAATAGGAAAAACAGAGCACATAATTTCACTCTTTGCGGATGATATTATTATTTATTTGTCCAATCTGGCATCATCTATACCAACACTAGTTAAATTAATAGTATCTTTTGGGAAATTCTCTGGATATAAGGTTAATAACTCCAAATCTACCATTTTGTTTTTGAATAAGAATGAGAGACAAAGCCCACAGATTGTCACGCCTTTCTCAGCATCTCAAAAGGGTTTTACATACTTGGGATCAATGTTGTTCCTGAAATTGAAAATATTGTTGCCTCTAATTATGATCCTTTAGTACAGTCCGTTACTGAATCTTTGAATAGATGGATGCCTATGCCAATCTCCATCTAAGGCCGCATTAATGTTCTTAAAATGTCAAGTTTGCCCAAATTCCTCCATTTATTCCAGGCTATTCCTCTCCCACTTCCACAATCCTTTTTTTGTAAACTCAGAAACCTGTTCTCAAAGTTTATATGGAGTAACAGACGTCCAAGACTATGGCTCTCCCTATTGTTCCTTCCCTATGATGGTGGTGGACTTCAAGTCCCTAATTTACAATGGATTGTGTGGACGCGACCGCGCTACTTGGTCAATAAAAGAGCTAAACTACTGAAAAGCTATTTCATTCAGAAAATAGCGACGCTACCACCAGGCAACTGAGAAATGTAGTTAACTAATGCTACTTGTAGCGACGTTAACGGGGCAGCGGGCCCCTACTGCTCCACTGTGACTAACTATGAACAAGCCAGATTAAATAATTTTTAAGACCTTTTGAAGACCATTGTGAACTGAATTTAAAACCTACACGAAGTACTAAAAAGTAAAAAGTAAAGCAAATTGTTTCATAGCAACAGCAAATGTTTCATCATATTGGCTACAAGTTCATACATGTACATACACGCTGAAGCCAGTATTCCTGCCAGCCTTCTTAAACCTTAATTGAAATTTGGTAAGATGTTGATCTTACAATCAAAAAGGGAATATGTGTGTGTCAGGGTTATTATAGTTTTAACATTTTCATTAGTTTTTTATTTATTTAGTTTTTTCAGTTTTTTTTTTTTTATCCCAGTGATTTAAATAGTTTTTTATTTAGGAATTTAATTTCAGTTAACTATAATGACCCTCGCGCGCGCGCACACACACACACACACACACACACACACACACACTGTGTGTGATTACGTGACTTCGCTGGAGACTTTTAGAAGCTGACTGGTGTTTCTCTTATTGTGTGTGTGATACCTGCGCTTTCACACTGAGTGTGCCCCCAAGTCTGAGGGTCCTCCAGCAGATTCTGCTGTCGAAGTCTTTCCGGAAATGGCGAACTGTGCGCCGATAAATTCCGACCACGCTGTTGGCAAAATGCCACTTAAGTTCCAGGATACTTGAGATAGGAGAACACACTGACTGTGAATCTCACCAACACATTAAAGGCGACGACGGAAGCAGCAAATGGATGTAGCTACATATTTAAGACCACTATTTCAAGGACAGTTCAGAAGAAAAGAAAACAAATGACAAGCTTTTATGTAACTCAAATATTAAATTTTTTTCCACAAATAGGCCCAGTCCCCCCCCACCTGGGCCCGGGACAACATCCCACTAAACATTAGACGTCTGATGGACGTGCAGATCATGTCTATATTGCGAAAATGACCTCGAAAAGACGTCGTTTGGACGTCTAATGTTTAGACCCGTTTGTCCCCCCCTATCGGCAGGCGTGCTTCCCTACACGATATGAGAGAGAGAGAGAGAGAGAGCACGCGCGTTAGTTAGTTGGAGCCGGCTCGGTGCGCACACCTCCACCCACTCCACACCAGCCACCGTGCGCTCCAGCTCCAACGCCTCCGAGCTCGCAACTCCCTCACTATCTGTTTCCACTAGTTATCAATAAATCACTCCTTCAGTTACTCCAAGCTTCAGTGTCCGCTTCGGGTTCTAACTGGACCATCCAGTACAAACTCACTGTGGAATTAGAGCCCGTGACTATTGCGCGAGCGCGCAGCTGATGCTGTCACATCTGTCCCGTTGTGTCCTACTGAGAAGAGAACTGCGTTTCATTACCATATGTTCAGTAGTAACGCGTTACACAACTTTTTACCCGAAAGAAACACTGGCAGCCACCATCAGTGTATGAATGTATGAATTACTTTCTGAAGAGTTTGTCAGTCTGTCTCAGCTGCAATAAGCAGCGCTCGATCGGCTGCGTCCTGAAACCGCTTCTCTGTCTTTAAATCACAAACACTAAAACAGAAACACACAAAGTCAAATCACATTTAATAACCCCTAAAAGTCACCTGCATGCAGAGCTCACCTTACCTAAAGGTCCTCACAGACGTTGGTGGTGATGATGATGATGATGATGATGATGTTGTTGTAGGTGCTGGGATTTAAAAAACAAATTCAAAAATCGAGAGAAACGTCCTGAAATATCCAATAAAATCCACCGAGAGAGACGTGACAGCTGAATTATCTGCTGACGTGAAATGTTCTGCATGAAATTAGAGTTAGAGAAGAGCAGCTGGTGTTTCTGACCTGTGTCCTCTGTGATTCTGTCTGGCAACTCGCTGACTTTATATAGCTGCGACACCTCCGGGCGGAGCGGGAGACTGTGAGGTTTTCTTCCTCCCCCGCGGACTTTAGACTGCGCCCAAAACCACAGCGACGGTACTTTTTAATTAATGCTAAGCCACAGAACATGACTTTATACTGCGCCCAAAACCACAGCGACGGTACTTTTACTTAGTCTAAGCCACAGAACATGACTTTATATAAGGCTCAACCACAGGAAGGGGCCTTTATAGGGGAGACCGGGGCTGGTGGTCACACTTTTTGGCTTGAAATGTGTATCCCTTTCATTTTTCTACTTATTATAACAAAGTGGTAATTAACCCTCAAAGACACTCTGACACCCTGTGACAACCAACCCCATGACGGGGTTGGTTGTCCCTATAATTATCAATGGGGTTTCAGTAAAAAATATATAAGGACTTCAAAATAGTAAGTAAATGTTCAGTTTTTTAAGCTAGAAACACCAAATCTGTTTTAAAATGAATACTAATAGTACTTCTCAATGCCCCTTGTCTTTAAAACATGAATTTGAACCAGGTGATTATTTGTTTGAGTAAAAAGAGGTGAAATTAAGGAATTAACAGCGCTGAAAAAATCTAGCCTTTATTAAAAACATAAACATTTCACAAACACGATATGAATATAACATCAACATTAACATGGGCGCGTGCACGCGCGCGTGTGTGTGTGAAAAATCAAAACACCTGAGAACATATGGACTATAACATGTTTGCCATGCTGACTGTATTTCTGGACTGATTTCCCCATTGAAAAATAGGACCAGAAGTTGTCTACTGGGATAAAAGACAAACAGCCAACAAGTAACTTGAGCAACCATAAATGAGTTAGGGCATTATGTGCTTCAAACATCTGAGAACAAAATGGACAACAACATCCATTTCAAATAACTTCTCTCAATTTTCAGTGGAGTATGTTGTCATAGTAAACCCTTTACATCACTCAGAGTCACATGAGTCGCAGTTCTGACAGATGTATGCCCCTTGATTGCCACAGGTGCCATCTTCGTGAGCCCATTTCCGGCAGACAGCACATTGAAGCCATACTTCCTTGGACCGGCTATTGGTGAAAGGCTCAACACATACCAGGCACAAACATTCCTCTTCATCAGAGGACTCTTCTTCTGGCCTCCTCTTCTTGGCCTTCTTTTTGTTCTTGTTCACACATGTGACAACCAACCCCCTGAGAAGTGAGACACCCATCCCCAACCAACCTCTTGACAAACATTTTAAGCTAGCTAGCACATGGTTTTAGCTAGCAAGCTAAAAGCTGTCTCAAATCAAAGCTATTACCTAGTTTCAGAGCTCAGCTGTTAATGCAGGTAAAACTGAAGACCTTTAATGTCTGAAGGACACAAAACCATGTCAATGTGTGTGTGTGTGTGTGTGTGTGTGTGTGTGTGTGTGTGTGTGGTGTTGACTTGTTGTGTTTCCTCCTTCAGACCTGGAGGAGAGGAGGACGAGTTCAGCCTGCAGCGGGAGACTGACTGTGTCTGTGCGGGCTGAGAACCCGGAAGTGAGCCGGTTCACTCTGTTAGAATCCCGGAGGAGCCTGTTAGAGATATTTAGTGGATGGTTTTACTTTCAAACACAGAAAGAATGAAGCTCTGAGTTGCTGCCAGCAGGTGGAGACGTTACATCTGTAATGAAAATCTGTTCCCTTATAATCTACAAACTGTTAACTGGAACGAGCTCTGATTGGAAGCTGAGTTAAACTGAATAAAAGGAGTTTTCAATCAATTTATTTTTAATGCAGACATTTATCAATTTACAGAGTTTCCTTTAACATGTTAGTCTTTCAGTCTCTCCTGTTTGTGATTTAACTGTCTCTAGTTTCAAAGTCAAACCGCTGCAGGACAGATTCTTCCTCTAACAGCTGTGAAGAAGGAGGGACAGCAGCTGTCAGTCAAATTATTCTGTTAGTTTGTCTCTGCTGTCCCACAATGACGACAACTGAGAGTGAAAGTGGAACAACAAGAAGAATCATCCAGAGTTTTGGTCGCAGTTTATTACTGATACAGTTTTATTAACACTTGATATAAATGCTGGAAGTACAAACCATAGAAATAAACATTACCATCAACATACAAACACAACGGTCTGACCTGAACTCCTGATCAACAGAGGAGCATTAATAACAATGTTAGTAACAAAATATATTTCACTCTTTCTTTCTTTCTTTGTTTACATTCTCCATAAACAATTCCATTTTTCCTCTTTACAAAAGGCTCCAGACAAGATGCTTCTTGTCTGTTTGAATTGAATCCTTTTCTCATCATGAGAACAATCCAACACCGGACAGTCTTCAAATCAAAATAAAAAGAAGTCCTCGTTCGTCCTTTAATTGTCTGTAGCAAAAGAAATATATGTAATATGACACCATGTTAAACTTAAAGGGCACTATTTTATTTTATTTTAATGTTTATTAACAGGGACGATACATACAACATTGCCACAGAAAATGTGCATTGTGCAATGTGCATATAAGACGTCTAGCTTCAGCTAATTTGCAGTCTTTCTTTCTGGTCAGGCTTTAGAGTAGAATAAAATATTCTGAATACAAAAAAATGCAATTATACAAAGTCAGTGGATAATACAGTGAACAGGTATAAATAAACACAGCTGCAATTATACATTTCAGATTAAAACACAAGTTAATTTAGCATTAAACATAGAATAAAGTGCTGTATGGACAATGACTTAAGAGAAGTTAATGTTCACATTTCTGCTGCTGCTTGATTTTAACTTTCACACTAAACGTTTTTAGTTCTGTTTCTTGCACTGAGAAAGATGATGTCCTGCATCTTCGAACTTCACAGTTTTGCTTAGTTATGCTCCTTGTCGTCATACACAAAATAACACTGATAGAAAACATCATCTGACTAAATCTGTGGCTGGATTACAAAAGGGATGCAGAGTTCGTCAGAATCACTGAAACTACTTCCAAAAAACGACGAAGCAGGAAAATTGACCTTAATTGTACAAACTGCAGTCGTTCTTACAGCGACCATGAACACAAAAGAAGTTTGTTTACTTGTTCTGTAACACGATGAAAACAAGTTTGACGTCATGAAAACATAATTATGTATATTGCACTTCAGCCAATAGTTGCTCTTAATCTATTTTAATTAAATAGACTATTTAATTGAAACAGACATTCATTAGTTTACATAGCTTCCTTTAACATGTTCGTAGTCTTTCAGTCTCTCCTGAAAAGGCCTCAGGCACTGATGGAGCTCCTGTTTGTGATCAGCAGCCTCAGCAGGTTGTCTAGTAATCGCTGGTTTGAATCCCGGCTCCTCCGAGCTGCATGTCAAAGTGTCCTTGAGCAAGAAACTGAACACCAAATTTCTCCTGATGAGCAGTTGTCACCTTGCATGGCAGCTTCTGCTATCAGTGTGTGAATGTGTGAATCTGACAAGTGTTGTAAAGCAGCTTTGAGCGCTCAGTAGACGGGAAAGTGCTGCAGAAATATGAGTCCATTTTGTCAAATTCAAGAAGCTTCTACACCAGCTGCTGATGGTCCAGACAGAGTTTGAGCTGCTCACTGTGAGACTGCAGAGACTCAGTGGAGCTGCTGAAGTTCTCCTCTGTGGACTCCTTCAACAGCAGGTCTGCAAAGTCAGTTAGAATCCCTCTTGATGCTCTTCTCTTACAAAGTGGACACTCCTGTGTCTGTTTGTCTGTCCAGCACTTCTGCAGACAGTCTTTACAGAAGCTGTGGCTGCATGACAGGACGAAAGGCTCTTTAAAGATGTCCCTGCAGATAGGACAGGTGAGATCCTCCTCTGGAGGTGAATCCATGTTCTCCTGCTGAAACATGCTGTGTGGAGTGCTGCAGCAGGTTCCACTGTTTTGGTCCTTCATCAAACTCTGTGACTGGTTGAACATGTTCGCTTTCACAATCTGAGAGAAAAATGACAAAACAAACAAATCAGTGAGGAAGCAGAGCGAGTTAACACTATTCCACTGATCTACAGGACACAGGAACACAACAGAAACATTAAAGAACAGTTCATAAGAAAAAAGATGACAGGACATCTTTTAAGTAATCAGTATCTTTGTGTTTTATTGGCAATTTGTTTAATTTTTAACACATTTTTTGAATGCGACATATTAACTTAAAAACATCTACATCAAAGAAAGACGTGTGTGTCGGCTTGTTCTGCGTTTCCTTGTGAAAGACATCACTCAGTGAACCAGAGAAGCTCAAAGTCCTTAAAAAGGGAAACTGTGGTTCAGGAGGAGAACCAGCGTCTTGTTACAGGACAGTTGCTGGTTTGATTCTCCTGGTCTGCATGTTGAAGTGTCCTTGGACAAGATACTGAACCTCAAACTGCTCCTGATGTGCTGCTCAGCATGGCAGCCACCATCAGTGTATGAATGTATGAATTACTATAAGTCTGTTTGGACAAAAGCGTCTGATAAATGTAATAAAACACCTAAAGATGAGATGAGATCCAGCAAGTTAATTGGTTCTAGTTTTAAAGGTCAAAGTCTTAAAAAAGTCTTAAGGTCATGTGACATCAAATTCGGAGCAGATTGGAGAAGACAGTGTGTGGGGAAAAGGGGGAGAATAAGAGAATGGCATCGAGTGAGAGGCCTGAAATGTCAGGAGAAGAAGGAAATAAAATAAGGGGAGAACTGGAGCAAATGAAGAGTTTGTGGTTCTGCTAAAAGTTAAGGGGGCTGATCGGGGAGATCCGGGGTTTAACGCAATGAATCCATTAAAAGTAACTAACACTTTAGAGAACCAGATAGGTAGGGACTTTCAAGCTAAGATACTATATAATGGAATGCTGAGAGTTTGCTGCAAAAACAAGAAACAATACAATGATGCTCGGGCACTGGGGAAGTTGGTGGTTAAGGTGGAGAGTTTGGTTCCTAATGGAAGCCAGCAGGGGCTCAGGGGAGTTGTGTATGGAGTTTTGCGGGCTTGTCGGAGAAGGAAATCCTAGAAAATGTTAAGAGCGGCCAGGTAACTGAGGTACTGAGATTTAGGCGCAGGGAGGGAGCCGATCCACCGGTCCTATTAACATTCACGGACAGTGTGCTGCCGCAGAGAGTGTTTGTAGGAAGTATGGCATATGGTAAGGGAGGACATCAGACATATTCCTCGGAACAAAGCTGCCAGAAAATTTGCATCAGGACATGATAGAGAATCAGTGCATGGACATGTCACAGCTGACGAGGACCAACAGCTTGAAGGATGTAAGCGATGATGATGAGGTTCCTTAACATTTGAATGTGGCACAATCTTCAATGGAACGTCCGGAGTCTGATTGCGAATGGCCAGAGATTTGTTAATGAATTTAAATAGGCACCAGAATTGATATGTATACAAGAAACATGGCTGAAGCCCTGTCTGGATTTTGTAACCCCAGGATATGAGTGTTTGAGGTTAGACAGGTCTGATAGATCAGGTGGGGGTTGTGAAACTTTTGTTAAGAACGGATTGCAATATAGAAAAAAGTTGATGTTTATTCTTGTAGTGAGTGTCTGGCTGTGGAGGTTTGGAGCAGTCATAATTCTATAACTGTCCTAAATTATTATAATCCCTGTAAACCTTTGGTATTGTCAGATTTTGATGATATAATGGGGAAGGTAAGGCGTCCTGTTACATGGGTTGGAGATTTTAATGCACATAATCCTTTATGGGGCAGTGATCACAGGACAGTAATGGTGCCAACTAGGTATGATATTCTGAGAAATACATGTAGTCATATAGATTTATCAACTGCTTCTTCAAATTTAGCCAGAATTGGTGAATGGGATGTAAAGGACAAATACAATCTGGGCAGCGATCATTATCCAATTATTTGCAGGTTTGGTAGGGATTTGAGGAGTGGAAGAGAAAGTTCCTAAATAGAACCCGCAAATTACATGTTAGCTAGTTACTGCTACTGGTGAACTCTACGATCGTTTACCACAGAGACGCCATGATTTCACTTTCTGACCTACTGTGGTTTTTTTAGAGGTGAGGAGAAAAGTTTCGAAAGGGTTCACCCGAACATGAAATTCGCGGGTTCGGTAAACGTTTCCATGGTAACAGCAAGCTCCACCAATCAGAGACGTCGCTGTTGCATTCGCAATGGTTTATGGGTTGAGTAGTTCCTTTACTCTTAAGATAATTATGTACACAGTCTTTGCTTCTTGTATATATGTCTATGAGTAATACGCTAAACTGCCCTACTTTTACAAGAAGAAGAAGCACACACACACACACACACACACACACACACACACACACACACACACACACGGGTGTCTGGGAACTTCTCGGTTTGGGCTGGTTTTTGTTGGATTGGGCGGGTTCTAAAATGTGATTGGGCTGGAAACTGTCAATCTCATCTGGCAACAGTGAGGCAGAGCTATTGACCTTCAAGTCTCAGGACAGAGACAAACTCCGCAGCAGCCGCTGCCGACCGACAGCGGCTCGTTAATAACAACTACATAAATTGTCTATATATTCACTGTCGGTTTCTCTTTCGATCAAGCTTCCCATGTCGCGGAGCGGGACAGAGACAAACTCCGCAGCAGCTGCTAACGGGACTATGCTACTACTAGCAGTTGCTAGCAGGCAGGCTAACAGCTAACTAGCTTGTGACATTGCCCTTGGTATCTAATGTGATGCTAACCGAGAGGAGCTGCTGCTGACTGTATGCACAGCAAGAGGGAGAGACAGACCCGGTTCTGTTAGCAGAAGAGCCGCGGACTGTCATTACTCTGAGCAGCATTTATTGTATTCATTTATTCTTTTTTTCGGAATGAAGCGGGGTCTGTTTGGTGGGGCCTCCGTGTCCATGCCTAGAACCGGGCTAGATCCTCACAGAGTTTTTAGCGAGTTGTTTCTCTATTTCACAGCAAAAGAACTTCAGAACAACAGAAACGCACAACTTCACACAAAGTCAAATCACATTATAACCCCCAAAAGTCACCTGCATGCAAAGGTCACCTTACCTTAATGTGCTCACAGACGGTGATGATGATGATGATGATGTAGGAGTGCTGGGATTCAAAATAAAGAAGAAATATCGAGAGAAACGTCCTGAAATATCCAATAAAATCCACCGAGAGAGACGCGACAGCTGAATTATCTGCTGACGTGAAATGTTCTGGTGGTAAAATTAAAGAGCAGCATGGAGTTTGTATCCTGTCAGTCTGACAGTGACTTTATATTGCACGACACACAGTGGATATGTGGGAGAGGAGGGAGGAGCGGACTTTATGGATTGGGTATTATTGGATATTCTTTTTTGGACTCCTCCTCAGCCACTCGGCCCGAAAGAGTGGGTGAGCTTTATAAAGAAGAGTTGAAGTCTCTCCCTGCAGTCTCCTCCTCTTCTTCTGCCTCAGAGCTCTTTTCCGTGTTTTCATCACAAAGGATTTTGTCTGCAGTTTCTCCTCCGTGTAAAATTAAGAAACAACTCACAAAATTCGCAAACAACTCAGTGAGAATCATCTTCCAGCGGCTCCATCAGCTGTTCAGAGTCTCTGTCTCTGTTTTAGCTGCTTCGTAGTTTGTCTGTTTGTTTCTTGGAGGTAGTTTCAGAGCTCAGCTGTTAATGCAGGTAAAACTGAAGACCTTTAATGTCTGAAGGACACAAAACCATGTTAATGTGTGTGTGTGTGGTGTTGACTTGTTGTGTTTCCTCCTTCAGACCTGGAGGAGAGGAGGACGAGTTCAGCCTGCAGCGGGAGACTGACTGTGTCTGTGCGGGCTGAGAACCCGGAAGTGAGCCGGTTCACTCTGTTAGAATCCCGGAGGAGCCTGTTAGAGATATTTAGTGGAGCTCTAAAACTCTGCTCGTCTCTGTCACATAGAGATTTAGATCGTGATTTTTAAAATGTATTTAATTTTTTTTCGTTCTGGTTAATAAATGTGTTGTTTGATTTTGAAGCAGCAGCTTATAATGTTGTTATTTAGCCTCTGAAATGTTATTAACAGTATTAACTGTTTGTAGTAACAGCAGAGAGTTTTGTGTTCTCCTGATAAAGAAACCTGTCAGTCAGTGTTTGTTGGTTTCAAAGCTGCTTGAACCTTTTTGGTATGAGTGGGTGGTTTTACTGTCAAACACAGAAAGATGCAGTGAAGCTCTGAGTTGCTGCCAGCAGGTGGAGACATTGTAATGAAAACCTAATTATGTTTATTCAGTTTCAGCCAATAGTTCCTTTATAATCTACAGACTGTTAACTGAACGAGCTCTGATTGGAAGCTGAATTAAACAGAACAAAATGAGTTTTGAGGTCAAAGCGTCAATTTATTTTTAATGCAGACATTTATTAGTTTACATAACTTCATTTAACATGTTTGTAGTCTTTCAGTCTCTCCTGGAGCTCCTGTTTGTGATCAGGAGGTAGAGCAGGTTGTCTAGTAATCAGAAGGTTGCTGGTTCGATTCCCGGCTCATCCAAGCTGCATGTCAAAGTTTCCACCTGATGAGCAGTTGTCACCTTGCATGGCAGCTTCTGCTATCAGTGTGTGAATGTGTGAATTACTGTAAGTCACTTTGGACAAAAGCTGATAAATGTAATATATAATGCAATAAAACAGCTAAAGTGAGATGATGTCCTGTAATTTAACTGGCTCTAGTTTCCAAAGTCAAACCGCTGCAGGACAGATTCTTCCTCTAACAGCTGTGAAGAAGGAGGGACAGCAGCTGTCAGTCAAGTTATTCTGTTAGTTTGTCTCTGCTGTCCCACAATGACGACAACTGAGAGTGAAAGTGGAACAACAAGAAGAATCATCCAGAGTTTTGGTCGCAGTTCATTACTGATACAGTTTTATTGACACTTGATATAAATGCTGGAAGTACAAACCATAGAAATAAACATTACCATCAACATACAAACACAACGGTCTGACCTGAACTCCTGATCAACAGAGGAGCATAAGAATAAAACACAAAATATATAACATGATGGAAACAGTTTGAGGTCATGAAAACATAATTATGTTTATTATATTTCAGTCAATAGTTCCTTTATAATCTGCAAAATAGACAGTTAACTGGAACGAGCTCTGATTGGAAGCTGAGTTAAACAGAATAAAACAAGTTTTCAGGTAAAAGCGTCCATTTATTGTTATGCAGACATTTATTAGTTAACATAACTGCCTTTAACATGTTCGTAGTCTTTCAGTCTCTCCTGAAAAGGCCTCATGGACTGATGGAGTTCCTGTTTGTGAGGTAGAGCAGGTTGTCTAGTAATCGGAAGGTCACTGATTCGAATCCCGGCTCCTCCAAGCTGCATGTCCAAGTGTCTTTGAGCAATAAACTGAACCCCAAATTTCTCCTGATGAGCAGTTGTCACCTTGCATGGCAGCTTCTGCTATCAGTGTGTGAATGAGTGAATCTGACAAGTGTTGTAAAGCAGCTTTGAGCGTCAGTAGACGGGAAAGTTTTGCAGAAATACGAGTCCAGTTAGTCAAATTCGAGAAGCATCTACACCAGCTGCTGATGGTCCAGACAGAGTTTGAGCTGCTCACTGTGAGACTGCAGAGACTCAGTGGAGCTGCTGAAGTTCTCCTCTGTCCACTCCTTCAACAGCAGGTCTGTAAAGTCAAGTGGTTCAACCATTGACGACCGTCTCTTACAAAGTGGACACTCCTGTGTCTGTGTGTCTGTCCAGCACTTCTGCAGACAGTCTTTACAGAAGCTGTGGCTGCATGACAGGACGAAAGGCTCTTTAAAGATGTCCCTGCAGATAGGACAGGTGAGATCCTCCTCTGGAGGTGAATCCATGTTCTCCTGTGACGAGACAGTTAAAATAAGTAAATATTAGCTTTAATTATGACATTTTCCTGATCAGACACAACAGTACACTGCTGTGTATGACACGTGAATGACTGCCAGTCTCTAAAACTACCAGCAACTAAGGAGCTGTCCACAGCAGCCCGGTTAATGTTTAAGCTGAGCTATTTATCTGTTAATATAAATATACGCGCAGCGATGTAAACAGAGTAAGGACAGTTAGAAGGTGGTTGAAGGTTGAATAGCTTCGCTTGATAACTTGGATAATATGGACGTGAGACAGTCTCCATATCAGTACAGCAGCAGCACGACACATCTGAACACTCACCTGAGGCGGCGACGAGGAGTCATTAGTAACGTTAAAGTTACAGCGAGCACAAGACAACGATGCAGTTTGGCAGAGTAGAAATGAAACAAGCTAAAATACGAAGCAGCTAAAACAGAGACTCTGTACAGCTGAGTTCACCCAGTTTTTAGCGAGTTGTTTCTCAATTTCACAGCAAAAGAGACGAAAGAAGCTGCAGAGCAAAGAGCCTCTTTAAATCACAAACATACAACAAAAGAAACGCACAAAGTCAAACCACATTTAATAATAAGTCACCTGCATGCAGAACTCACCTTACCTAAATCTCCTCACAGACGTTGGTGATGATGATGATGATGATGTTGTAGGAGTGCTGGGATTAAAAAATGAAGTAGAAACATCGAGAAAAACGTCCGGAAATATCCAATAAAATCCACCGAGAGAGACGTGAACGTTGAATCATCTGCTGACGTGAAATTAAAGTTGGAGGAGAGCAGCATGGAGTTTGTCTCCCGTCAGTCTGGCGGCTGGTCTGTGGTGTCGAACTCTGCAGCTCGCTGGATTTATAACCAGCACCTCTTCCCTCAGCAGGCGCTGTCATACGCTGCAGCATGCTCCTCCCTGCTCACCCGCTCCGCCCGGAGGAGTGTGTCGCGGCTTTATAAAGCAGACTTCATGCAAAAAGCTGCCAGAAAGTGCATTTTTTTTTTGCCAGAAACTGATTTCCGATCGCGCGCACGGTCTGCTAAAGTTGGTAAGCGCTGATTCTGTGGCGCTATGGCTGCTTTCATTAGGCTCAAACAGCGCCAGTATGCCACAGTTTATATCGATGATAAGTATTTGTGAGACAATAAAACATATTTTAACACATTTGGCCGTGATGAGCGTTGGCTGTTCGGCCAATCAAGCGTTTTTGAAGCGATCATTGAATGATCCGATAATCTGTTTATGTGTTTGATAGCCTCCTGTATGTTCACCTCTGCAGCGGTTGAGCTCAAATCTTGTAAATCTTACTCTGCTGAGTGATATCAAGTCATTTTAACCAGAATCAGCGAATCTTTTGAACGAATCATTTTACTGAACGGATTCTAGAGATTCAGTACAGTAAAAAGAACTGCCGTTCCCATCACGAGTCTGTGCGGGCTGAGAACCCGGAAGTGAGCCGGTTCACTCTGTCAGCCTGCAGCGCTGTTAGAATCCCGGAGGAGCCTGTTAGAGATATTTAGTGGAGCTCTAAAACTCTGCTCATCTCTGTGTCACATAGAGATTTAGATCTTCTGCACGTTATGACTCGGAGGTCAAAGCGGGTTAAACCCCGTTCCAGTCCGGCGGGGAGGACCGGAGCCTCCGCCTCAGCTCCGCCGCTCCTCAGCTGCTGGTCCTCGGTGTGACTGCTGCGCTCTGACCGACCGGGAGCCGCCTGCTGTATAAACCTGACAGCAGAGATTCATCAGCACAGAGCAGAGTGACGATCAGCTGAGATCATGTGGATTTAAAATGTATTTAATTATTATTTTTGCTCTGGTTAGTAAATGTGTTCTTTGATTTTGAAGCAGCAGCTTATAATGTTGTTATTTAGCCTCTGAAATGTTATTAACAGTATTAACTGTTTGTAGTAACAGCAGAGAGTTTTGTGTTCTCCTGATAAAGAAACCTGTCAGTCAGTGTTTGTTGGTTTCAAAGCTGCTTGAACCTTTTTGATATGAGTGGGTGGTTTTA
>CAEMYA010000485.1:369361-388189 GCA_903131615.1 Diplodus sargus | reverse complement strand
CTGAAAAGGTTTGTTCCTCCCCGCTGCTTCAACCTGCATTCAGACGCTCCGCGCTTCATCTGCATCACAACACACACAGATTAGGCTAATAGTATTAGCGGATCCTCACCGGATCATCACTATTGCCATCATTATAATTGTTATTATTATTATTAGATTAAACCTGGCAGTAGAAGGACAGACACATTTTTTTTTATAGAGAGAGAAAAACTAAACTGATTTTCTACTTTGGTAATTCAGAAGAAAAGGGCACAATGATGCTTTTGTGCTTTATGTGACACCGGTGGCGTTTTTAAAAAAAGGCTCCTCGTCGTAATCTCACACATCCGCCTGCAGAGTGTCACATGAGGGAAAACTCAGGTACACAAAAACATAACTGCTCCCACAGAAGCTGCAAAGTTTGCAAAGTACTCTCTGTTTGCAGAGTTGAAGGATTTGACAATGAAACTAAAAATGTAAATATTTCAGTAACACTCACACACACACACACACACACAGCAGAGATTAGCTGCTGTGAGGAACCTCAGGGATTCTCATTCACATGGAAAACCACTTCTTAATTCTAATTGGTGGCCGGTGTAAATCCTCCACTCCCATTTAAACCAGCAGTCAGCAGTTTGTCTTCCTGCTGCTTCACATGTTCCTCAGACTGAAACCTCCTCTCACCTCTGCAGTTTAGAGCTGCAGAACTTCAGGGAGAAAATCAACTCATGGAATGATTTTTGGGGAGTTTCAGTCTAGTTTTTTCATGAGCATGCCAGGAGTTTTCTTCTCTTAGCGGCTGTGTATTGACCAGTTAGTCGATCAATCATTATGGCGTCTGTGACAGAAGAAAGCCGGCCTGTGTTTTTTTCTATTGAGCGGATTCTGGGCTTGCAGCCGGAAAAAATACCTGGAAACTGCCTGAAACTGCACCGACCCTGGACAGGTGAGGAGCCGCGAGTCTGATTGTTATTGATGAAGCGAAGACTGTGAATCCTGTAAATATACAGGAAATATGGAATTGAATAAGTATTTCTAGATGTGTTTGCAAGAGTTGAAAATGAAAGGCAAGGCGAGGTTTATCTGTAGAGCAAAAATTCAGACACAAGACAAAGAAAAATGCTTAAAAGCTGCAAAAATTATATTAAAAGAGATTAAAATTTGTATGTAAAATACATTAAAAACAAGCAGGAAGACATCAAGAAACAAAACATTAAAACAAGTCAAGTAATAGGAAAGTAAGCTTAAATAGAAGAAGTTTAAAAGAGACAAGACTAAAGAGTAAAAGTGAAGTTTAAAGCTTTAAACTGCGTCAGTGAAAGTCTCCATTTTAAACAGGTGAGAGTCGGAGTGTTGGAGTATTCAGTGCTTTAAAAAACCATCAGCAGGATGGATTTATTAAATTCACCTACAGTCATTTCAGTTTCAGTTACCTGAATGTATTTTATTTTACATTTTTGGTTTTAATCAGTTCCTGGAATCAAACTTTCCTGGGACAATAGAAGAACATGAGAAGGAAACCGACTGAATAAACTCTCAAACAAACTCCTTTAGTTTCTCTGTAGTTTCCACATTATAGATGAGTTATTTTCTAATGTAGCTAAATTAACTGAACTGTAAACTAGACAAACACTGAACTAAACCAAAAATCGTATTGTTTCATAAACTTAAGAAATGAAGAACATATTATTTTTTCTTTTTTGGATATTTAAAGTCAACATATAACTGTAAACAATAATATACTGTATTTAAAGTCTGAATATCAATCAAAAGTCTAAATTCAGCAGGACTGAAACGTTTAATGTTCTGAGAATAAATTGATTGTCATAATGAAAATATTATTTAACGTGTTTCATGTGTGATGTGATTTTCTTCCTTTGTGTTTGCAGTGAATCAAGAAATCAGAGCGGAGAAAGAAAACACAGGAGACAGTTTGTCCTCTAAACATCATCATCATCATCATCATCCTCATCATCCTCAGCAGCTGAAGTCTCCCCGGCCCACATCGAACTGGTACATCGGACGGAGACCACGCACAGCCTTCACCAACAGCCAGGTAACCAATCAATCAATCAGTCTGTCAGTTAATCATTCAGACATATAGATCCAGAGAAGTTAATCTGTGTGTGTGTGTGTGTGTGTGTGTGTGTGTGCGCAGGTGCACGTGCTGGAGACGGTGTTTCGGGCGAACTGTTATCCAGGAATCCAGCTGAGGGAGCAGCTGGCAGGACGGCTGGACCTGGACGAGGACCGAATACAGGTACAGACAGCACACACACACACACACACACACACACACACACACACACACACACACACACACCAATTTCTACATATTGTTGCTTTAAAATAATACTCTTGCTTTAAAATAATAGTCTTAGCTGTCACGTTAATTTCACTCTTTCTCTCTCTCAGATCTGGTTTCAGAACCGGCGGGCCAAGCTGAGGCGCTCCCTCAGAGAGACCCGCCTTCAGCTGGTCCAGACGGCCGTGGCCGACCTCGGGGTCAGACACGAGGTCACGGGTCAACTGAAGGCCCAGCGGCTCGCCTCTCGTCTCCAGCAGGAGGTGGATGAGGAGGAGGAGGAGCGATGCTGACGGACTCGATCTGTTTCTGACTCTCAACATGTGAATTTATTCATCAGCTTCTAACAGCTTCTTCTCTCTTCCTTCTAAATGTCAGGACGGAAACACACGTGTAGAAAATACACGGTGACAAACACGTCTCACAGTGAACATTTGTCATCTTTGCCCTTTTGAATATGTACTTTTCTTTTTTTATAGCGCTGAATTTAATGTTTACATGAGACAACACAAAAACAAGGCGTTGTCTTCCAGATTCATCAGTTTTGAAGTCGAACTTTGTTAAGAGATTTGTTTAATGATCTGTAAAGTGTCTTAAGTTGTGAATAGCTTTCTGTTCTCTTGAATGTACAAAGTCTAATTAAAGCTAATTAAAGTATTTGAATGTTGAGTCGGTCCACTGCAGTAATTCACAGTACACAGTCATTAAACTGGATCAGTTAGATGGCAAACTTTGCATTTTAGTGAGCAAAGACAGACAAATAAATTATTAATCCTGTTTGAATTGTGTCCTGAATCACATGTAAGATGTTTGACAACTTAGAAGATAATTTGTCAAGTCAATAAAATCTCAGTTTGTCATCAAACTAGTGAAATAACTAACAGTCTCGTTAGTGAAATCATGACCAGATTCACTGTTACTTCACACGTGATATTTGTGAATATGAAATACATACAGATACATTTTTCAAGTCGATAAAGTCTCAGTTTGTTGTAATCAAAGTTAAATTTAATGTAGTTTTGTGTGAAAGCACTCAGTGAACTACATCGTCTCACTCATCACCAACATGGAGCCGACTGGTCTCAGAAAAGGTCGTAAAAAAAGGTTAAAATCACAGTAAATCTGCTCATATTGAGGACTGCAGTTATGTGAAAGGAGTCAGTTCTGGTTCTGTTCTGTGAGCTGCTGATATACAGGAGCAGCTCCACAAAATAATTATGATAATGTTATTTATTTTTTTTACATGTTTGCTACTAGAGTGTGTCTGTGAAGTGTTTTAACCTTTATTTCATCAAAGCATTTCTAATTAAAATAAATAAATAAATAAAAAAAAGAATATATGTATAATAAATAAATATATACCTAAATAAATACATTAAAACATTTAATTAAGTAAAGAAAAAAAATTAAGGTATAAATAAACAAATAAAAAATAAAAGGAAAAAATGTTTAAGTTAAAACTTTATTTCGTCAAAGTATTTAAAATGTAAAAAAAATCAATATATGATTAAAAAATAGATATGTAAATAAATACATTAAAAATAAAAATCTAAAATAAATAAACAAATAAATAAAAAAAAGAAAAAGGGAAAAAAAAAAAAAAAAGACAAACGGCCGAATTACGCGGCCGTCGCTGATTGGTCGAGTCGTGCCCCGCGTGTGTCCCGGAAGTGAAAGCGGAGGACTGATGTGTGTCTGGAGTGCAGGAATCTGTCGGTACCAGTTCGTGTTCAGTTGGTGGTTTTCTGGCTCAGAAAATGGACACGTTAAACAAACTGAAGCAGTTTGACGCTTATCCCAAAACTCTGGAGGATTTCCGAGTGAAGACGTGGGGAGGAGCGACCGGTGAGCGGCTTTAATTCACCTGAGAGCAGCAGCCATTCAGACACACAGGCTGCTAGCTGCTGCGGCTAACAACAAGGCTAACTCAATCATTTCTCCTTTATGGTGTAAAATATATATAATTTACAGCGAGTTACAGTCTAAACATGATCGTCGTAACGCGGAGTAAACCTGGGCGGCAACAGAAAAGACATTTGTAACACGTAAAATTTAATTATAGGGCTATAAAATGACAAGGCTGGTGATAAAAATGCAAATATGTACATTAACAGGAAATGTGTCATCAAGGAAACTTCAAGATATCATCTTTAATTGAGGCATTTCTACCGCAAAGCCTCTGTAAATGGTAACAGCACTGATTTGGCTGATTTTAGGTCATTTAACTCTTAACATACCTGACGGCTGTTAAACAAACTGCTGATTTAGCTGTAGATCTTTGTGATATAGTTAAAATGTGACTTTGTTGATCTCTGGGGGGTAAAATTCACATGTCACAGCAGCACCAGGTGAGGATAAAGTAAGAAAATAGATTCATGTTTAAATCAAATGGTCAATGTTATTGCAGTTGAATGAAATATATTTAAAATAAAGACATTAACTGGAGCTGTGACATAAGAAAACCTCTACACGTAATATATATTATAATACTCTGGACTATGTTATTGAACGTTGCAAATATTTGTGCAAATTAATTCTTCAGCAGCCATCATGTGTGAGCTGTATACTGCATCTGTAAGTATACAGATGTGTAGACATAGTAACTACAGTATGTATAATGGTTAGAGTTGTAAATGATTAATTGATTAATCGCTGTCAAGAATGTAACCGATTAAAAACGTCTTAATCGATAATAGCAGACGTGCAGGGACACTTTGGAAAGTTTCACAGTAACAGATTACAGACACTTGTTTTTTAATTGTGTCCAAATAAAACACAGAACACTGCCGTGAAAAATTGTATTTAATTAAAATACAACTAATTTGTAATTTAAAAGATTACAAGGAGACATTTTACACAAGCTGATATCACATAAGTGATTTAGTCGCCTCAATATTGGTTGAATTTTGTTGCCATTTGTTAAAAAGTTTCAGACGGGAGCACCAATTTAAAATAAAGTCATTACTTTGTGTTCTTTCATTTAAAAGTCAGTAACTTTATGTTTATTTATCTGTTCTTTTAACTCCTCATGTAAACTATTGTACGTCTAACACGGATCATGTCAGCGGTTAAAACAGTTCTCTGAAACATATTTTCATGTTTATAAATGATTCATCGTTAATTGATTGTTCAGGCAGCTGAGTATCGATTAAAGAAATTACTTGAAATTTTCAGTATGTGTTCTCTGCAGAGTATGCAGATACTTTTCCGTAGAATTAAAAAAGTGTATATATACAAAAAACAAATTAAATAGACTGATTATTAAATAATTCTCCTCGACATGTACTCAACTGAAAACACTACAGAATTGACATATTTAACATTTAACCTCAGCAGCTTCATTGAGTTTTGTAAATATGTGCCCGCGAGACATTTCAAACGAGTCGTGACAGGAACAACAAACGACTGTGGAAGTTGTGGAATGTTCCAAAAAACACCTGTCTGGATCATTCCACAGGTAAAAAGCTTCTTTGTCAACAGCTGATTGCGTCGTGATTGGGTGTAAACACGGGCAGTCGTTCACAAGCGAAGACGTTTTGTGAAACACGCGATTGTATAAATGATATTAACAAACGAGGTCAGGTGCAATTTGTAAAACAGTTGTTTTAGGTTTTTTATTTACTTTTACCCGGAATTGTAACTTTTTTGGAATTAGGATTTTAATAGAAATAGATGAGAATACCATGGTAACACATAGTGATATTATCTAAAGAGTAAAGTTATATGATACAATGAAAATATTGTTAGATATGTTAAACTATTTACTACTTAAATATGTTTCCTGGCTATCAGATTGTTACTGGTTTCCATTTAAACATGTCCAACTGTTGAACATGACCTTTATAAACGTCAGAATTTGATGCTTTTCTTTGTTTATCTGGTTGTAAACTTAATATCTTTGGCAAAGTAAACAGTCATTTTAAAGAAAGAGTTCATTGAATCAGTAAATTGAGAAAACAATAACCAGATTAATTGAAAGTTAAAATAAACGTGAGCCCGAGATTTAACTGAAAACCTGAATTTTTAAGTTTTTGAAAGCTGGATTAAAATGTAGAACTGCAGCTTATTTGTCGGGTTAGTGGATCAGAACCAAAGCTTCTTGTAATGAAGCCTGTATATGAACGTATCCTCATACAAATGAGCCATGACTTCTTTTTCTAAGAGGAATTGTGAAATATGCTGATGTAATTCTGATTTTAGATGAGAGGAAACCGGATGTTGAGACACCAAGGCGGGACGTTTAGTTTAGTTGTACCGTAGCTATTTAGTTCTAGTCTCTCAAATGTATAGATTTGCTTCTTTTCTGTTTTATATCTTTGAGTTTTGCACTGTTTGTCCAACAAAACACTCGTAAAGATGCAAAATTCAAGCTCTTGAAACTTGTGACGAATAATGAAAATAATCATGAGTCACAACTCTTTTTTTGAACCTTTTTTATTCCTTTATTGTTGAACATCACAACACATTTATCACAGAACAGTGGTCAGAGTCTTTTTCTCTGTCTTGAATGAATTAGTGATTTAATCAAGTTTTATAACGTTGGTTTGTTTGCTGACTTTATGGACAATATCTAATATCATCATCAAACACTCATATTGCCATAATTGACCGCCTGAAACTCAAACAGATGTTTTCGAATTGACATTTTCCTCAAACACAAGATATCAGGCTTAATTAAATTGGGAAGATGGTGTCTTTGAAAATCTAAAGCGTGTTTTCTTCCTCCTGTGATCTGTCGCTCTGGAACTCGTTGTGATTTCTCCCTCTGTGTCTCTGCAGTGACGATCATCAGCGGTGTCATCATGTTAATCCTGTTTGTCTCCGAGCTGCAGTACTATCTCACGAAAGAGGTGAGTCCGTCCACATCACCTGATGATTTAATGTCCTCCTCCAGTGGGCAGAATGCTCCGGGGGGAATTAAAATTGACTTTCACCACAGAGGAATAATAATGTGTGCTGCCAGGAAAAAAGAAGTTCTGCTGTCTGACTTGGAGCGCTGCAGCCGCCATTTTATACAGACTCATTTGTTTATCTTACAACTTGCTTGTGACATTTTGTCCACTGACGAGCACATAATGTATCTACAATTCCCCTCAAAAGAATATTAGAAAGTCTGACATTTAAAGTACAAATGTCTTCAATATTTAGTTCTTATCTGCTGTCGACAGTTTGTTTGGAAGTAGCTTGTGCAGCGGTTCAGTCGGCACCAGCAGACGTGTGGCGAACACTGTTAATTGATTACAACAACCATCAATTTTCTGCCACTTGTCTTGGTTCAGGTCACGTTAATTAATGATGTTATGAGGCTTAACAGATGTGCAGACAGCTACAAAAATGTGATATGCATGTAAATGGTAAAAGCTGCATTTATCATGTCTGTTAATTAATGTTGCAGGCTTTGATACAGGATTTGTTACACAATGTAGAAACGTACCTGCACTGGAGGTCAATAACCATCTTTTTCTGAAGCTAATTATATGATGGTGATCGTAAAAGGCCGCTCGGGCGAAACATTAACCAGTTTTCGGGGTCGAGGGAAAACTTCCTGTCCGACCGGTCTGATGAGTCGCTCACACTAGCAATGAAACTCCTGAAGTCCCAGCATCTGTAACTGTAGAACCAGGACGTCTTCATTGTGTTGCTTAGTAACAAGCTGTTCACTTACCTGTCGGCCTTTAATGTCCACAGGAGAATATTATAGTTACAGCACCTGAAATACTGGCTGAGCACAATCTGTACATTTAGTTTCAAATCAAAGTTTTCCTGAATCTCACATAAATTCTACTGTACAGCAAAGGTTAGGCTTCCTTTTCTGTTGCTTTGGTGTAGAAAATGCAACCAAATCTGAGATGTTTTCAGTGAAATGTTTCGTGCATCAGTGTCGGACATGTTTGTGTTTTGACCGAACATCTTGAATTGAAAACTCATCCGTGCTGTTTATTCTCTGCAGGTTCATCCTGAGCTGTACGTCGACACGTCGCGAGGAGACAAACTGAAAATCAACATTGACGTCATTTTCCCTCACATGCCCTGCGCCTGTATGTAGCCACCGCCGCTGCTGCTAACTGCTGCTGCTAACTGCTGCTGCTAACTGCTAATAATGCCACAATTAATTCATCCCCTTCTCGCTTCAGATCTCAGTATAGATGCGATGGACGTGGCCGGGGAGCAGCAGCTGGACGTGGAACACAATCTGTTCAAACAGCGGCTGGACAAAGACCTCAAAGCCGTCACGCTCGAGGCAGAGAAACACGGTAAACGTAACGTACTTTAATTTACTCTGATATTTGACTTCCTGACACAGCTGACGGCAGACATTCAGGCACAAAATGGTGCTCCTTGGTCCAAACAACAGCAGCAACAGTTCACTCCTCCTCTTTAGCGCTTGTGTGAAGAGGAGAGCTATCAGAACACTTGAAGTTTGACACTGCAAGAGATTCTAGCTGAAAGATTTATGCACATTTTGATTTTCAAAATAACGATGACGCTGGACGCATGGTGGCAAAAATTGCTGAACAGCCCTGCATGTCTCTGCCGCAGCATCTGTGTTTGGAGGTTTTAGACAGAACTGTCTAATTAAATCCTGCCAGGTGATGACTTTGTGTTTCTCTGTATGTAGAACTCGGTAAGGCCGACGACGGTGAGACGTTTGACCCCAGCACGCTCGATCCAGACAGATGTGAAAGCTGCTACGGAGCCGAAACTGAAGACCTCAAGTAAGACTCACTAACAGGCTCTGCTTTTTGCTTTCTCTGTGTTTTCTGTGTGTTTACTCATTGCTTCTGCTTTGTTTGTGTGTGTGTGTTTTTCAGATGCTGTAACACCTGCGATGACGTGCGGGAGGCGTACCGGCGGCGCGGCTGGGCGTTCAAGAGCGCCGACACCATCGAGCAGTGTAAGAGGGAAGGCTTCACGCAGAAGATGCAGGAGCAGAAGAACGAAGGCTGCCAGGTTTACGGCTTCCTCGAGGTCAACAAGGTACCAGCTCTCATCTCTGGATTATTAGTATCATCTCAACAGTAACTGCCTGGTTTTCTCTCTGGAGGACATTCACCAGGGTTTGGAAAAAAATGTTTGTAGGAACAAGTGAAACTCTAAAACAAGTGAAAGTATAAAAATGCAGCCCGACTGGATCAGTTATATTTACCCTTCTGCTCCTCTTTGTGTCTCAGGTGGCAGGAAATTTCCACTTCGCTCCGGGAAAAAGTTTCCAGCAGTCTCATGTTCACGGTAGGACACACACACACACACACACACACACACACACACACACACACACACACACACACACACACACACACAATTTTTTTGAGCACCCTGTGTTCGGTTCCCATGACAGATTTTATGTCCTGTATACTTGTTCTATGATTTAAAAGCTAGTTTCTACTCGTGTCCAACTTACAGGCTGAACTCGCAAAACGACCTTTATGGGTTTTTTGGAGACCTGTTTGGATCTGAGACTTTGCATTAAGTCCTTAAATAAACCTTTAAACCTTTTAAAATGACCTGTGATTGTAGTCTGGAAGGGTCACGCTGCATTTCATCTCTATACAGTTGATTTTCTTTGAATGAGACTTGGATCACAACCTGAGGTTTAATGAACTGAAAGGAATGAAAGCTTCTTTTTTATAGAACAAATGTAAAACATCTGTTGTTTACTGACGAGCTGCTAATTGGAAATGATTACATTTAGAGCCGGCATCAGGCAGCTGTGTAGAAAAGCTTTGTCTGTCCGTGATTCATGGATAATTGTGAGCGTCAGTCGGTGCAGAAAAATGTAGAGAAAACCTGTAAATGTCAGATTTTCACTGCTGTGCTATTTTTAACAATGAGAAAACGTTTGTGACGCAGCTCAGAACAGATGAAATTCTCCCGTCTTCAGGTTGTTTCTGATCAGAATCACATCTCACGTGTTCCTGAACAAACGACTACAGCGAGTTTAACCTCACAGCGTCGGAACAGAGGGTGCTCAGAAACGTTCCACTGCGAATGAGTTAATGAGTCTGTGTTCATCCATCATCACTCACCACATCTCCATTAACAAACCATTAATCACAACTCAGGGCTGCACACAAATCTGGTCTGATTGCATGTTGAGGCTTTTTTTCCCAGCAACAACTGATTAATCAGTGTGATTTCGACATGTTTTGGTGTTCACTGTGTTGTAGACGCGGTTCTGTATCGTGCAGCTCTGCAGTCGGCTTCACTGTTCAGCTCTCGGTTTTTATTCATCAGGGTTGAGTCGCAGCTTTCTAAAGCAGGACTGGAACTGATTAAATATTCACCATTTTTCAATTTTGACTAAACAATCTTAACTCAGGTTTGAAGCTACATCTCCTGAACTTCACGAGAAAATGAGGCTGACATTGGTTTTAAAAATTAATAACCTAAAAGACCTAAATGCTTTAATCACCTGGAAGATAAACGACACAACAGTCCTCTCATGTGTCATTCAGTTAAAGGACTGACACGAGGTTTCTGAAGATGATGCTGGCAGTGTTCTCCTGATTAATGTTCATCAGTGTTTCTGTCTACATGTTTTCTTTTAAAAGGACACATTATAATTACACTCCATGACTCTACACCATCATTTTTGTTTTGTTTTTAACACGTTATCACCTGAAACATCCGTAAACACTTGATTATGCTTCAGTCTAGCTTAAAAAAACATCCCAACAATTCATTCTTCTACATTTTAATATATTTCAGTTTTTCTTTTTCTATCACCGCGACTCGTCTTCACTGTCCTGCCTGCAAAAACGTTTCGCTCGTCTGCATGTTAAACCAGAGAAGGAAATGAACAGCAGCCTGCAATCAAATAAATCCATCTCCGAGATAAATCTCTCTAACGGCCTCTTCAGAAGGGAAACTGCTCCACTTTTATGGTTTGCAGAAGCCGGCTGGCAAAACGCAGAATGTGCTTCAGGAAAAATAAAGTGGCTGCAGTAAGTTTCCTTCCCTGAACACAACATCGTCCTCTGAACTCCGGCTGCGTGATGTCAGATACAACAATCTCACTGGATGTATTTTGTTTGGCGTTTTATATTTAAATGCTAACAGCAGAAACAAGAGACAAGACTCACGTGTTCTTACAATAAATCTGCCTCATCTCTTTATTCTGGCCCGACACCGCGCTGTGTTTGGGGCTGCACCGTCACCAAAACATTTTCCAAAGCTCATCTTCAAAAAAATAATCCTCTTCGATGAGATATTCTGATATTCTAAATCAAATCGTATATTCAAGCTAAGCTTTTAATACTTTGAAACCATCTAAACCACGAGCACGAAAGCCTGAGGGAAGTTTGTAAAAGCTGCGTTGTTTCACCGTCATGTTTTCATGAAATTTAATAAATAAAATAAAGTTGAAGAGAAGCGTTTTGTCCGTGTTGTGCAGCTCCCACATCCTCCCATCCATCCACATGAAATGGTCTGTTGTCTGCGTGCATCTTTATAGTGACTCTTCTCTCTTCTTTCTGCAGTGCACGCTGTGGAAAGTAAGTCCATCTTTATTTGCAGTTTTTATTTGTATATATAAACACCAAAAGACTTAACAGAGGAGCCTCATCCCAGTACAGCCACCGGCACGCTTATAGAAATATATATATATATGTGTGTACGAGAGTGTTGCATGTGTACAGCTGTTTTTTAATGTGAAGTTAGAACGTTTTAATGGAGCTAGTTAGTTAAAGATGTCTCAAACTGAATGCTTTATGAGCGGGAGGTCAAAGGTCACCGTGAGAACAGATGACTCGTGTCACTTCTGGCTTCGGCTTTTTATTCTTCGCTGCTTTTTCTTCTGTTAACTAACCGAACTGAACAGCTGAATCGATGAGCAGCAACCAATCACAAACTGATCAATAACTCACATTTCTGACCAATCTGTTAGAAGACGCATGTGTTTTTTTATTTATTTGTTTGTTTGTTTGTGTATTTGAAGCATTAACCAGTGAAGTGATTTGTTTGTGATTGCAGTTCACGATCTGCAGAGCTTCGGCCTGGACAACGTGAGTAACCGACTGATGTTTTGAGTTTGACAGATTTGTGGTTTTGTTTCTTACTTAAACATCTTGTTTGCTCGTTTTTCCTGTTAACGATTCATAGAACTCCCGTATTAGTGAAAGGAAAAGACTTGCTGCCGTAATCTGAGTCTGTTTTAATGCATCGAGTCTTCAGACGACAGTTTAATTACTCTGATCTTTCACAAAAACAATCATCAGGGGATGAAGATGCTATTAATGGATCCACTAGGTGCTAATGAGGAGCTGTCACCTTGTAATCTTCCTGTCTGTCGTCCTGCAGATAAACATGACCCACCTGATAAAACACCTGTCGTTCGGTAAAGATTACCCCGGCATCGTGAACCCTCTGGACAACACGGACGTCACAGCGCCACAAGGTCAGTTAATTCATGGTTTTAGGGAGGAAACGCACAACAGAACTTATTAGAGCTGTGGGATCCAACTTTGCCCACAACCTGGTAGCGTTTCTAACCCTCAGGCGTTCACCTCGAAAACCCAAAGTCTCTTCACATCATGCATGATAAAGAGAAGCAGCGAAGCCGAGCCAGCACATGTCCGAAACACTGAATTATAGAGACGTACTGTGATAGCAGCGGAGAGTTCGGTCGGTTGTTTTGTCTTTGGATGTGGAGCTCTGAGAGACGTAGTTTCTGGTTCAGCTTCTGGCGTTGACAGAGTTGAATTTAAGAGTTTAACCCAAATGGAACAAGAGATTTGACCTCCTGGTTTCACTCCACCGGCCTCATCTTTAGACTAAACTTATGTTTTCTCGGTCAGACCCTCAGAACCAGAACAGAGAGCTTCTGTCTGATGAACAGGACACGAAACTGGGCAGATAAATAGTTTGAATTTTCCTTCTTTAAGACAAGATTTGCTGTTTTGTCTCCGTCACTCGGAGAACCACGCCGGCAGCATCACAAAGTGTAACACATCCACTCTGAAAAACGTTTGACAAAGCTGAACTTTTATTGACAAAACTAGACAGATGGGGGAGCGGCTGTAGCATCGAGCAGACACAGAGCTGTGGTTGTAGTTATTGGAAGAGTCCCATAGCTGTACAGTTGTGGTGTTGAGGAGATGGAGGTGGAGGAAGTCGCTCCCCGTCCTCCTCAGCAGCGGATGCCCATACCGATGGCCATGAAGGTGCCAAACGTCCCGCCGCTCTGCATCATGGTCTTCCCGACTCCTCCCATCAGCTCCCGGCCACGCATGCCGATCCTAGAGACAGTTTTTAATTAGTGTCAGCTGAAGTGAGCAGAGAGTTTACAGGCTTAGACCTCATTCTGTCTGGAGGAAGTGACCTTCAGTGTCTCAAAGTAGATTTACAGTCTATAAAACATGTAAATGAATGTCAGCAGTATCAATACTAGTTAGTTAAACATCCTGTTGAAGAACCGGGTCGGTAAGCATTAATGTTCTTTGCTGTCCGTGGTCACATTCACCTGCTCTGTCTACCTGTGAACTTGAGGAAACAGCTGTTATGTAGCAGAACTTAAGAACTATGTGAGTATTTGATAAAAGATGTGGACAGCGAGTCGAGGTCTCAGTGGCTGCAAAGTGTCTCTTGAAGTGGTTTTTCAGATGGCTTCAGTTGTGTTCAGGCTTTATTGTCCTCATCGCTGCAAATTGCAAGCAGAACAAGCGCAACATCCACTTCTGGATTGTAGGAAATGGACGGGAAGTAATCGAATCCTGACCACAACTCAGAGCAGGAGGCTGCTGAGAGGGTCTAGTGTCATTCACTGTACAGATAATAAAGCCCGCTGAGGCAATGTGCTCGTGATTTTTGGCTGTATAATTAAACAGACAGTTTTGAAAGTAGAGTCAGAGAAACGGAGAACTTGTACCTGTTTTTTTTTATTTGGTAGAAGGAGAGTTAGTCATCTAACGCTCCCTTCAAGTGAGCCAACACCTCTGAACAATGAGCAGGGTGAAGATGACAAATTGGTTTCAGGAATGGTTGGCGGCAATCATCAGTATTAGGAATGTAACAAACAGGTTTGGAGGGGAATGAGCCTGTGAATGTTTTGGGGCAGTTATTGCTGATTAACTGGTTCTTACTGGTTCTAAAACAGCTGATCTTAGTGGAAACCAAGTCTGACATTTGCCGTTTCTGTAAGAGCAGGACAGTTTGAGTTCAGACTCACCTGAGACACGAAAACGTGCCAAACATGGCTCCGGCTGCCATTCCTACTGCAAACCCCATCATGAAGCCCATCTTGACCCGGTCAAAACAGTTGGGCTGGGTCTGGCCATATGGACCTACAGCCACCGGCATCTGCAGAGGAAAACACACACGGGGACGTGTTAGACTGTTGAACTCTAAGTGTTTAACTTTCAGAGAGACACATCGTGTAATCTGATGCTCTGCAGATCTAAAGGTTGCAGAACTGGTAGCCAGACCACATCGTTCACTCTGATTTATCACCTGCTCTGTTCACAACAACGTGTGAAGAAGTGAGTGCTGAAGCTTCTTCACCAGAATTCAAAGAATCACCTTTAGTTTGTGATGGAGTTGGAAATCTGCTCAACTTATCGCCTGATTCTTATCAGACCTTTTTGTTTTTTCATGATATTAGTGCCAATATTTCCAAATCAATGTGTTTATTCAAAATTACCACACAGGAAACATGCGGCCGAGTAAGATTCCATCATATGAATCCAGCTCACAGTGTGGTGAAGCTAACAAAGAGGAGTTAATGGGACTCAGCGGCATGTTTGCCGTTATTATAACGCTGTCAGACGCTCAGTGAACACAGAAGACAAACACTTCATCCAAAATCCACTTTGCTCTGTGTACAGTCTGCTTTATGTAGTGCTGCATTATTAATTAAAAGATAACATTTAGTGCATTTAGATTGCCATTAAGATAATCGATAATCTTGTTCTCCAGAAGTCATAAAACATGTTTGTCTGGCAGAGACCAGGAGAAACGACACATCTTGATTTTAAAATTGAATAATCCATAAAAATCATGACTTACATCACGAGCACATTATCTGTCAATATAATGGCGATATTTATTTTGCAGCTCTATGTTTAGCTAGACATCATTTGCTTTTTTGCCCTGCAGAGTAGAAGATTTGTGTGATATTACATCCAATTTGTCATGATTTTATAAGTTGTACTGAGTCTTTTAGACTATATTTTGTTGTTTATTTGACTAAAAATCACTACGTGCTCGCCGTTTGCTTCACAATGATGCATAATGTGAGCTGATGTGAAAACGCTCCTCAAGTGTTAAAGGTGTTGAGTAAGTTAGCTTCCTGTCAGCCGTTTGACCTTTTGTACCTGATGTTAGCTTGCTGCCTGACATTAAACTTTAACGTGTTATTCAATCAGTTTCTACTGGCTGTTTACAATACAAGCTAGCTATTAGCATCGCCTTAGCAATAAGATCTGGAAGTTAAGCTGCTGATTAATGTTAATGATTAAGCTGTGTGGCTAAATATGTAACGTGAGTTAGCATTAGCTCGTAAGCTAGGCTAACGTCAGTGAGCACACTTAACAGACGAAAACACCCAGCTGCTTTCTTTTAACGTGGTTTCTTTAAACGGTAACATACAAAAGCAATCATTAAAATTAATTCTGTATATTATTATTATTTTTTTAATCGCAGCAGATAGTTTGTTGTGCTAACTTAGCATGCTAGCTAACAGGCTAACGTCAGCCGTTGGCCTTGACAGATAAACACGTCACGTTCAGTCTCTTCTTCTTCTTCGGCGGTTTCGTCTCAGATCGATCTTACCTTCAGATACGTGTGTGTGAAGTAAACCTGCTTATCTTGAGTTTCTCCCGACTGGAGGGTGATCGTGCGTTTAATTAGCACAGCTTCGGGTTAAATGTCTTTTCTAGCAGACCTCCATAACCGGATAGAGGAAGGAGAGAGAGACAGAGGAAGGCAGATAAGAGAGGAGCGATCACCGGCAGGAGGAGGCGAGCAGCGCCGCCCGATGGTTCATGTCGGTACTACAGCCACCCTTTAAAAAGAGTGTGGACGCTAAAACATAAACAAAACAGAATGTGATGATATTTTAATCTTTTTATGACATAAACTCAACTGAAACCCTGCAAAAACAGGTCAAACTATTATATTTGTATTAAGTATTTTTAAATTTATGGCATTTATCAGACGCTTTTAGGGTTCAGGACACTTCAACATGCAGATCAAGGGGATTCGAACTAGCAACCTTCTGATAACGAGCCACAGCTGCTCTTATTTTAGCATTTTATTGATGTTTTGCACCCAAAGACGACAGCGAGTTCCTTGTGTGTGAACTTACTTGGCAGTAAGAACGACTTTGATTCTGAAAACAATAAATGAATTTTTGTTTGTTTTTTAATGCCAACAGGCGTCCCAACCTTTTAGACTGTCAATTGTAGTAATATTTGCATTTTATTTGTTAAATATATTCAAAGTTAAACCCAACATAGAGCCTCAGTTAACCCACGTTAATACAAATACAAACAAAACTGTTTTATTCTGTTGAGAAAGAGCTTTAATCGTACAGCAGCTGATCTCAAGACGTGCTGAAGATCGTCTGCTTTTCAAGATTCAGTTCTTATATTTAATTGGGATTCTGTGACGCCGACCGGAGAGAAGCGGCTCATAGAGAGTGAGACGTGTGAGGGGTAGCCATTACATATCTGAGTATATAACATCATCTCATAAACATGCTGATAATCCCTTTCTTAGTTAAAATCATTTATCTGATCTATTTCGTCTGAGATGATTAAAAAACCATGTTGATCTCAAGCGTCTTCTTTCTGTCTCCACAGCGTCGATGATGTATCAGTACTTTGTGAAAATTGTTCCCACCATCTACGTGAAAACCGACGGAGAGGTGAGTCCTCTTTAGTCCAGATCTAAACTACTTCAGCACGGTACGGTTGGTGTTTTGCATAATCGAGATATCCAATTCTGACGTGATGACGTCTGTGCAGGATATAACTGATCTCAGTGATGTCAGAGGGTCAAACTGTGAAAGAAAAAGTGTTGCATTGAAACATTATCTTTTGTGGATTTGTTTAAATAAGTCAAAAAACAGTTAAAACACATTTTGTATCATAAAGCAAACATCCAGTCATCGTTCTCATCCGTCTAAAACTGTTTTGTTGGCTTTTATTTCTCACAGGTGGTAAAAACGAACCAGTTCTCCGTCACCAGGCACGAGAAAGTGGCCAACGGGCTTATAGGAGACCAGGGGCTGCCGGGAGTGTTCGTCCTGTACGAGCTGTCGCCCATGATGGTTAAATTCACAGAGAAACACAGGTAGGACACCTGCTTCAGAATGAAGTAATGGTTCAAGAGATCTGACACTGTTTCATCGATACAAGAAGAACGTGATCTTCTTCAAATGTCGCTGCTAATTTAATCTCTTTGTCTCTTTCTGTTCAGATCGTTCACACACTTCTTAACAGGAGTGTGTGCCATTATCGGAGGTGTGTTCACAGGTGAGTCCCTCTGCGTCGCCGTGTCGTGTAGTAAAATGTAACTGTGAATGAAGCGAGTGAGATCTGACTTGTGTTGTGTGTTTTCCCGCCTGCTCGTCCTCCTGCAGTCGCCGGTCTGATCGACTCGCTCATCTACCACTCGGCTCGGGTCATCCAGAAGAAGATAGAGCTGGGCAAGGCGTCCTAACAGCGCCCCCTGCTGGCCTCCAACGGTGCAACACAGACCAAGACACGGACACAGAGACGGAGAGCAGACGGACAGACGGAGGGATGGAGGGAGAAGTGTGACAGCAGAAGCAGACAGTTTGTTTTCCTTCAGTCTTTCTGTCTTCTGTCAGATCGAGTGAGAGACAAACGGATGGAAGACGGACGGAGAGGTTTTTAAATCGGCCAAAGTTTTTAATTCCTCCGTCTCTGATGGAAGAAGCTCCGGAGAGGAACCTGAATTTCACAGTCCACTGTTTAATTTGATGCCAACGGGACGGAGTCAGAATCAGACATCCGACATCGACGAGAGACTTTTTTACGAGATGGAACTCGAGCAGAGACGAGGACGCTGCATCGAGGAGGAAGAAGGGAACTTCCTTCTCTCTCTCTCTCTCTCCTGCTTATGTGAACGTTTGCCGCGCTGAATGTTCGTTAGAGGATCTGTGGTCGAGCCTTTTGTTCCTGAGGATGAGACGGCACGGAGGCTTTTTAAAGGAATACATCACCCAAAATCTGTTTTCATATCAGCTGCTGCCTGAAGAAACGACGTGTGCACAGAACGCCTCTGATGGGACTTAAAATGCTTTTTTTGTGATCTCAATATAACAAATGTATTCAGATTGAAATATATTCTTCTCTTTGGAGGTTTTTAAGGACGAGACCGGTGATGTTTTTGTCAGGAGTGGCTCATTAACACACTGCTGATGTCATCACCGTTTCACTCTGACGGCAACCGTTTCCTGTCAACAGCTGTTTATACGTCTGTCCTCTCCGCACCACATGTCCATAAAACCTGTGTTAAGAAGCCGAGTTAGTGAGCGATAAGAAACATTCTGGGTGACGTGTTCCTGTAAAGACTTG
>CAEMYA010000485.1:342517-358846 GCA_903131615.1 Diplodus sargus | reverse complement strand
ACCCTCTGGCTCTCTCTCTGTGGCTTGCTGGTAGAAAAAGGAAAAAGGCGTAGTCGGTGGTTCTGCTGACCAGATGTGATGTTTGGTTTGTGAATCAGAACTGAAAGTTGGCAACACTGAACCCGTTACTCAGAGAAAACTCTTACATAAAAGTCTTAACTCGCTCCGCGTGTGTGCCAGTAATCGGTCAACTATCTGAACTCTGGGTGTGTCGGTTCTGTAGGCGGTGACCTGCCCCAAAAATAAGCACCAATTTGGGTCCAAAGAACGTCTAAACATGAAGGTTTAAAACCGGACAGAGGACGGATTCTGATCGTCTCCCTGGAACGTAAATGATTGTGTTTCAGTGTGAAGCAGCTCAGAACGACGCGGATAAACACAGTGATTAAATGATGTTAAACAGCGTTACACAACAGGAAGACGACCAGGTTCTGTGCTGACAGGGGATTTCTTCTGGTCGGGTACCAGCACAGCAAACTGCACATCTCTGTGTTCTGGGTCTTTTTTCTGACATTTTATAAAACCAAAGAACTAATTGATTCATTGGGGAAATTATCCACAGACGTCTGTGATTTACTGCGTCCTGAGGAAAAACACCCAAAACCCCAAACATTAAGTTTTTACTGCTGTTTTAGTTTGTTTCTACCGTAAAATTCTGCTCAAAGGCACAAAAGTTCTGTGAATCAGCTGAGTCCAGTGTGTTTGTTTGGCATCAGGATCTATTCTCGTCCGTCCAACAGATCCTTATCGAGACCTGAATCTCGGATGTCACAGCTGATTTCCTTCGGCCCGTCAGTCGGCGCTGTTTTCTTTGGGTCCTTGAAACATGAAGTTGAATCCTGGCAGTAAATTTGCTGCAGAGATAAAAAGCACAATTCATCTGATACCTGACAGTCGAGTTACGGCAGTTTAAGCCACAGATGAAACAGAAATCTGATGTATATGGTAGAAAAAATGAATGTTTGGATAGAACACAGGGAACAGAAGCGGGTTAAAGTTCTGGACGTGGTGACTGAGCGATGAACTTCCTGTCCTGGTTTCCTCTGCCAACCAGATGCAGACGGTTTTTAGATAATGACCGTACTTCCCTCGGCTGGATTTGACTCATCGTGCCGTCTGAAGCTGCTTCAGTTCCTCCGCAGCAAAATGGAAAAAAAATATCAAACACGAACCAAAAAAACGCACCGAAAGCCCGCCAGAACTTTTAGTTCCAATTAATCCAGGAGTGAGTCTGCCTCTGATCCACGCTGACTCACTCCGGTGCTGCACAGGCTCATGGAAATATAACTTCCACAAAGAGAAGCAGCAGATGAATCACTACACAGAACTACTACTCAGCTTCGTGGAGCAGAGCGGTGGTTTGGCAAAGTTTAGCAGCATTTGTTAAAAACATTCCAGAAGTCTTCACATGTGCAGCTCGGTCTCGGTGAAGCAGTGATCAGAGTCTGACGGCTGAATGTGACTTTCTGGGTGTCGGAGCATCAGTTCAACGTGAAGTCATAATATAGATGCAGCTGGCTGAATTCTTTTGGTTACAGGTGGTTTAACATGATGTCACTGCTCAGCACGGAGCTGCAGGTCAAGTGCAAAGCGAACGACGTGGCACGGCTGCTCGCTTTACTGTCTGCTAGCTGTCTTTAGCTGCTGTTAGCTAGTCGTGGAGATTCTGGTCCTGTTGTGCACTTCGGACCTGATCTTGCTGTTACTGCCTCAGATCAGATGAACGATCAGTAAGTGTGGACCGTATAAAGACGTGATCCAGGAGCTCGGGGACACGTTGCGGAACAAGACCGGCTTGTTTCCCAACCAGAGGTGATTGTGGAAAGACAAATTCAGACCGTAGAGTTTGAAGAATGTTTTTCGATGAGTTAAAGAGGTCATATTATACGTTTAGGTTTCTTGACCTTTCCTTTGTTGTGTTATGAAGCATTTTTGTGCATGTAAAAAGTGAAAAAGTTCCACGTCGACGTGAGAAAACACTCCTTCGCCTGAAACAGCTGGTTTAGAGTCGAGCCTTTAATTCTGTTACTAACGTGTGTCTCTATGTAACAGGATTATATATATATATATATATTTATATATATTATAAAACATAAACACTCCAGTCAGTCAGCAGACAGTTGCTACTGCTGCTGCAGCGTTATTTTAGATCACACTACCTTGCTCGTCCTGACCCTCACTACTCTGCCTCTGATTGGCTCCATCCTGCCAGTTTTTTTTTTTAAATCAAATTATGTAAACGTATTCTACTCGGACGCCCAAATAAATATATGATCCTGACATTTAGCACAATATCAAGATCATCCCAGCTGAGTGAAATATAGAAACTTAAATGCAGAGGTTGATTTTTACAGGAAAGTTGGTGTAAAATTATGTACTTTCGTTGCGTTTTGTAAGTTTATTTTGGTTATTTATAGAGTTTTTAAAAAGATGGTGGCTGGCTGGTTAGCATGCTAACTGCTAGCAGAATAGAATAGCTCTTTGACAAAACGTCAACACTGCTGTTTCTTTGCATTCTGTCGATCGTGTTAGTTAAGTTTTTGATTGTTTTAAACTGTAGTTCTGTCTCGTATCTCACTTATCTCACTAAAAAACACCTCTTTCAGCTTCAGTGATGTCAAATTAAAAGGACCCAAAGCTCTGCTGGATGTCAGGTAGCACGTTGTGACTCTCTGGTCCCGCTATAAAAAATGCTTGACGTGAAATTCAACGAGCCGAACAGAAACAAAGCTGCAGACTGCTGAATCTGCGTTTTGTTGTCATAATATCACCACGAGCTGTTTTATATTTACAGATGAGGAATCGAGACTCACTCGTGACTCCTCCGGTTTGTTGTGGAGGAACTGAAGGCAGCAGACGGCGATGCGGTGAGTCAGTCCAACATCTACGGCTCTGACGGACGGATGTTCGGGATTTTCCAAAACATACACGTTTAATTTTTCTTCTATCGTACATCTGCGCACTTCCCTCAATCCTGAAATATCGAGGATTCAGTCTGTACGAGCGTCTGTCTGTCTGCGTCAGACTGCTGACAAATCTCTTTGTTGGAGTTAAATATGAGCCGTGTTGCACAACAGGGTGTTTCCAGAAAAAACATCCTCGTCTCAGAGTCACTTTTCACCTCGTTAGAAAAACTGGAAGTCGAGATAAAAGTCTTTTAAATGAACTCTGCGTTTTAAAATCGTTCTACAAAGTTAGTAATGTTTCACGAATAGATGAAATAATCTTCCCGAAGGTGATCCATCCATCCGCCCGTCCATCCGTTTGTCACCTAATGTGGTACTTCAATCCCTGTTCTGTGTTCTGGTTCTGTCTCCATGACGTTATCCGGCCCGATTATTTAAAAGAAGTTCACGTCAGTGCTGCAAAGTGATGAATATCTTTTGTTCTTCACCGTTAAACGTGACCAGTTTGGGTCGGATCAACATGCAGAGAGGTGTCATCAGCGTCATGTGAAACATAAGAAAATCTTCCCAAACCCGTCCATCAGAACTTCACTTAATGTGGTATGTAATCCCTCTACTGTGTTCTGGTTCTGTCTCTAATTTGTCAGTGGACCGTTACCGGACTTCAGGAGGTGTGATCAGTTAAAAGAAGTCCATGTTTAGAAGTGATAAGAATCTTTTATTCTTCACCGATAGACGTGACCAGTTTGGGTCGGATCATCAGCATCATCTGATTATCATCCTCGTGAGACACCAGAACCAGAACTATTACTGCCTCTTATTTTATGAATTGGCGCTCTTCCTCTTCCCTCCGCTGACCTTTGACCTGCTCGCTAGCGGGCGGCTCGAATCGTAACAGTTTTCATGGACGTGTTAATAATGTGTGTGTGTGTGTGTGTGTGTGTGTGTCAGATCATCACAGTAAACAGGAAACTGTCTCTGACTGACCTCAGTGGTTAACCGTATAGGAAATATAATAGAGCGTAAAATATACAGTGTGTAGTTTGAGTGACTGTGGCGACGTAAACCGCAGTTTCTCCCTTCGGTCTCGTCCTGTTAGCTTAGCTTAGCACAAACACTGGTATCAGGGGGAAACAGCTAGCCTGCCTCTGTCCAACAGAAGTGAAATACACGGTCCAGCTCCTCTAAAGCTTGTTAAGTACAACATTATCTACACTTATTGAGTGATATGCAGGATTATTTCTGGTCTGGCAACTGGTCCCAGATCGCCACGCAGGTTTAGTCTCCAGTTAAAACCAATAAGCACATTTCCTGAATTGACCAACGTTACTTTACATTCTTGTGGTTCTGCCTTTCACGACCGTCACGAGTTGACTGGGCCTGAAGTCCAGAGTCAGACTTCTGGGATCCACAACCGTCTGAATCATAGAAGACTAAATGAGAGACAGCGCCATGACACACTTCACTATCCTGGTTCCGGTCTTCTGGATCTGTGCCCTAATTAGTTCTACTGTAGTCCTCCATGACGGCGGTTTAACAACCTGTTGGAGTCGACGGGCTCGTTTATGAACCAGCGAAGAACATGTAGTAACAGAGACGTCAAGTCCTGAATGAGCACATTTCAAACGACGAGAAGTTTGAGCTGATGGATTATCAGTCCAACACAACAAATCATCGTGGTGGATGCTGGTTCCCTTCCTGTTCTGGTGGACTGGGGGGTCGTCAGGCTGATGTCATGTAGCCTGATCTGGAATCAGTCTGCAGGCGGACGTGTTGAGCGTTCGCTCCACGTGGATGCGTCTTTTAATCTGCTGGTGACGAGCTTAATTTGAAGGTTAAAACATTGTGTGCAGGCGACCTGAACAACTCAGCAGAACTGCGACAAAGACGTTATTCCTCGGTGTGAACTGTGTGTCCGCGATAAAGCTACAGCTGCACCTCGTCTGACCCGGTGTGGTTGGAAGAGGTTTGCTTCGGCGCGGTACCGCTGATTGGTTGGACACGAAGTATAATCATGCGTATCACAGAGCGAGGACGTCTACGACCAAGTAAACATGAAATAAACCACATAAAAGTCAGTAACGTCACGTTCTCCGTGTTCTCCATTGTTCTGCGACCTGATGACGTACGTACGGGAGGTACCGGGTCGCGGTCAGAACACTGAGTGCCGGTCAGCGGCTGGACCGGCTCTGCTGGACTAAACACTGAATCATGTTGTTTGGTTAAAACTTTGCTGAACCCAACCGAACTAAATCACAATTTACAGAAGAGAAACCAAACGTTTCCAAAGATACCAAAAATAAATGTTGGCGCAGCAGATTTCTGCACAGATGAGTTCAAACTTTGTGTTTCTTTGTCTTCTTTGTTCTTTGTCGTCACGATGCTGTGATGACGGTTCGGTCGGGTTCAGGAGAACATCACGGGTCGAGACTCAAACTCTACAGATGTTCAAACATCTGGACGTCTCTGTGGTGCGCAGAGACGTTAAGTGCTCACATTTTAACCTGACGACTGTTTGGAAAGTTGAATGACACTGTGGTACGTGTGTGTGTGTTGTGTTGTACTGTGTGTGTGTGTGAGAGAGTAACAGCTGTCTGAGCTTTATTTCATTCTTTCAGTGAATTTCAGACCAGTTGTGAAATTCTGTGTGTACGTTGTGTGTTTGTCTGCATGCATATGAGTTCAAAGTAGTGTGTGTGTGTGTGTGTGGGAGGGAAAGAAAGAACCAGAGATGTGGACCTCCTCTTTAAATCCCTCCAGCTGAAACGCACCCAGCGTTTTTTCTTTCCCTCCCCTCCACACTTTGCTCCACGTGCCGTGTGGACGCCACGTCAGCTGTGTCAGCCTGACTCTGCACACACTGTGTGTGTGTGTGTGTGTGTGTGTGTGTGTTTAAAGAGCTCTGTAGAAGGCCGTCTCGGCACCAGGGAGCAGTCCGAGTCCAGATTTCATCATCTGGCTTTGGATGCAGATGTGGGCGTAGTATCTCTGTGGAGCTCAAAGCGTCTCCTCTGCTGCGGTCGGCTGCGTGTTTCACTTCACAGCCTCGTGGTTTCCTGCTGTAAATACTTTGGAATCAAATAAAAAGCTGCAGTCACCAACTTGGACGACGCTCTCGCTGCAGAACTGAACTCAGACGCGTTGTTGTAGCGGCTCCCTGACAGCGGAGCTCCCTCGCCTGAGACGAGACCACGTATCAATGAGATGATCAGAGTTTGTAAAAGTGAATGTGAGGAGATAAACGCACACGGTGGAGAGTCAGTTACTGTATGAGCTGCTGTGATGTTTTTGCTCACATTTCACAAAGATTTAGGACTTTTTCTGCACATTTCTCCCTGATTTTGAGCGATAATTCATTAAAATCTGTGTCAGTGAGCTTCCTCTTCACCTGACAGGTGATGCTGATTAAACAGCCTGATTAGTTCACAGGTGTGTCACAATCAACAGGCCACTCAACATGAACAAGCTTCTGAACTGTGCAGCAGGACGACAGAGACAGATTTGTTTTGTTTGATACTCCAAAGACAAGAGACCAGATCCTGACTGGTTCTCCTGACCGGTTGGTTCTGGCCTGTGGGTTCTTGTAGGTTCTTGTATATTAGCAGGAAGTGGAACACGGTGTTGTAAATGTCGATCCAGAGCATCAACAGTGGCCGAGCTGTCTGTTAAGTTTGCAGGAATTATGTGCAGATCGTTGCAAAACACAAGGTGACGGCTGCAGATGAACTGATGCTGCTGTCGATTAAAGGCTCCTGTGTCGACGTCTGAAGCTCATTCCTGCCCACATCATGACTCAAACACCACGCGGCGCTCTGTTCACATCCCCGACACGAGCTTTTGTCCAACATGATGCCAAACAGGCTGGCTAAGGTTCAGAACAACATCATGGTTTAGCTTAAAAATACCTGTTTCGGTTACAGATTGAACTTTCTGTAAACTTTCTCTGATCGCCACAAAAACAGCCTGAAAATGTCCGCAGGCCTCCGAAAGTTGGACGTACGCGGCGACTGGGCTGAAATATTGTTGAGTGTAGAAACTTTCAGATCAATTTCAGGAGTTAGGAGGAAAATGCATCTTTAAAATACCATCAAACGAAGGTAAAATACAGGATTTAACACCAGCGGAAGTGAGGAGAGTTGCATGTGTTACGTGGAGTTTCTGAGTCAAAAGTCAAGCTGAGTTTATCCTGAACTTACTGGTGAGAATCTTTATTAATAACCTACAAAAGGTGTTTAAATATCAGGAGGTAGATGATAAACCAGCGGAGGCAGATATCAGGTGCGTATCTAAAGAGCAGAGTCAGGTGTTCCCTCCTGTGACGAACTCTGACAAACCGTTTTTTATTTTTATTTGTTTTATTTTAGTCTCCGGAGTGTCGAGGCAGCGAGCCGCAGCCAACACATTCCTGCCCGAAATAGAGCGAGTGTTGGGTTTCAACGACCCGACCCGCTCAGCTGCATTACACAGATCGTATCCTCGGCGATGACATAGTAGCACATTTATTCTCAGAGCGGGCCAGAACTGCTGCCGGGCCAACCAGCGGTGGGATCGCCTCCGCTGAGACACGAGACGGCTTCACGTCCACGTCGAATCTTTTATTTAAGACGTTTGTTGATTCTTTAAATATTTCCCACAAGAGGCGAAGTTCCCTCCACAGTGGACGTGATTTACAGCAAGGTTGCAAATAAAACCTGACAAATATGGAAAGAGTTCTGGCTCGGTGTCGCTCTGCAAACACTTGAAGAGAGAGAGAGGGGGGAGAAAAACTCCCGCCAACCAGCTGTCCAAGAAGAGTGCTGCTGCTTTTCATTCCCAGAAGTTCACCCAGTGAACCTGAAGGAGGAGGAGGGAGGAGGTGGGTCGTCAGGTTCTTGGGTTCAGTCCCGGTCGTGAAGAGAGAGAGAGAACAGCGGGGGAATGTGTGTGTGTGTGTGTGTGTGTGTGTGTGTGAAGCAGCAACAGGCTGCCAAATATGGCGAAGGGAAGAAAGAGAGCGAGAGAGAGTGTCCTCGAAAAGTTGTTCTGGTTCTTTATTGGTATCAGATGAGACGTTTCGGACACGCTGCACGCTTTCATCCGAGCACAAAACTAATAAAACAGACTCGCATCCAAATCAAATTTCTGTCGGACGCTGAAGTGGTCGTCTGGTCCGAGTTCAGCACGGAGATGAAGTTCACACGTTCCTGACGGCCGTCCTAAAATAACTCAAACGGTTTTCACACCAGCGCTTTTGAACAAAGCGAGTTGTATCGCAGCAGTCTGTGAAGTTTCCTGCACGTTTCTGTGACTCTGAGCTCGATTATCTTTTGTTTTATTTGAGTGAATGAAACACAACATTTAGATATTTTTACGCTGGAGTCCCTGGAAGGTGGTTGGCGGATTTATGAAGCAGCGAGGTTACAGTGAACACATTGTCACGAAATGTGATCTGTTGGATTCACTTTGGTGGAAGCAGCTCAGTGTTGTGCTGGATGTCAGTCGTTTATGTTAACAGACTTCATTTCTAACGAGCTCTGAGGAAGCCGGCTTTCAATCCGTGTGATTACATCGTCACAGACTTACGAAACGGCTCGTGTCACTGTCAGAATATGAGCCATTCAGTCGGATAACATTTGAAAAGTCGAGAAGAACCGCATGATTAAATCATTTTATCCCCGCCTCTGTCGGTAGAAGTCTCTAGCGCGCACGACACGGAGGACCCGGGTACTTTCACGCTAGGAAGTCGAGCTTTCCTGGCTTCAAAAAGCTTCCAACACTGTCCAGGTTTAATGTAAAGTCCTCGATTTCTAAACCAACTTTAGCTTCTGTTGCTCTCTGTTAGCGGCGACCACCAGCGTTACACAAGTTTGGACTGTATATGCCGATGATGACACCGTCTCCTTCACTGTCAGTAAAGACAAAATAAACCCCCTGAAAAATACTTAAAAGTGTATATTTCTGTCCTCGCGATGAAGGACAATCCTCTCCGGGAGGCTGAGTGACATCTACTCATTTTATCAGTATATCACAAACTGCAGTATTGCTAGCGGGAGCTATTAGCATTAGCAGGAGTATTTGTGTTTGGCTGTGTTTCCCATCAAAACTTCATCCAGCTTCATAATCTATAAGCTACGCCCACGTTTTAGAGATTTTATTGACTCTATCGTTTGTTTATGGAGCTTGTCGGCGCACAAACGAAGCTCAGATGTTCCCCTGAATACTAAATTTGGTGGCTAACAGCTCATGCTAGCAGCTACCGACACGTGAGATCCTCTCGTCGATCGCTCAACTGACTGGAGCAACTCTGTAAAGTTTCCAGCTCAGCGTCATCCTGCAGACGCTTCATCGCCCTCTTACTGTTTCTATTAATTAGTTTCTGTTTTCCCTTGAAGGCTAACGAGGCTGCGTGTCTGCAGACGTGATGCAGCGTGCAAGAAGACGCATGAAGCTCCTGCAGAAACATAAAAGAAAATGCTTGAATGAATATTTCTGCATGTCTTTTCTTCTTGTAGTCCTAAAAATAAAGTCCTCTGGTAACACCACTCCACCACACTAACCCTGATCTCCCGCCCTGTTTCCACTCCTCCTCCTCCTCCTCCTGGTCCGTTCCTGAAGTTCCTAGAATCTTCCACAGTTCCAGTTTCAGGGAACGTCAGGAACGCCGAGAAGCTTGCCAGCTCCAGAAACTGTGGTCGGCCCCAGACGACGTCTTGCTCTCTCGGTCTTTCCACATGCAAGATCTATGTCTCTGTCTGTCTGCTCATCTGCCGTCTGATTGGCTCTCTGCTTTGTGTGTGCAGCTGCCTTATTGGCTCAAAATAGACACCTCTGTTTTCTACAGTATGTGCTGAAAACGTACAGACTGTGTAGACTAAATCTGTTTTTATATCTATTGAAAAAAGAGAAGAATATCACCAAACACCAGACGGACACTTCAGCGACGACAGAGGAACATTTAAACATCCAGATGTTTCTCTCAGGAGCTGGTGGAGACCAAACACGAGCTAAAAGACGTGAATACCTGCAGCCGGACTGCTTAAATCTGCGTAAAACGAGAAGCGTTGCAATTCTTTTCGAGTCGCTCCTCCCCGACTTAGTTGTGTCCCAGTGCATCTTCTCAGGAAAACATGGACGCCTGCGGCTTGTAGTCCAGTTTGTACATCAGTTCTCTGAACTACAATTGCGTAATTTAGCAGATCAGCACAAAGACGGCAGTATGCTTTAACCACACGGCCACAGAGACTTTTATCAAGCATAAATCAGCTGAATGGAAATTTTTAAAAAAGGCGACTGCAGACTTGTAACAACACATCTCATTCAAGTGTGTTGAAGCTGTAAAAAAAATAAATAATGCATAGCTTGCACACTTAAATTTGACACATAAGCTGAAGGAAGTTCAGCAGCAGAGTTCATCGACACCATCTGAGTTTAACCTCGTTTTCACACAGCAAGAAAAAAGTGCAACGAGATTGAAATCTGGCTACAGACACACAAACGTGACTAAATATAACTCAGTCAGACAGTGAATAAAACTCAAAGAAAAAAAATGTGTTTCAAGTTACAATCTGTTTGTAACGTGGATACGTAACAACAACGTGGTGAGGAGTTAAATCGCTGTCAGTGACGGAGTCCAGGGACAAAATGTTCCGTAACTGATGTGATGAGCTCGGAGCGCTGACATTAAACCGTCCTGGAGCTCCTGCCCTCAATAATGTAATAACCAACCGGAAAACCAGGCATGTGATGAGACGCTCAAGGACACAGATAAAATGTCTCCACAGGGCCGAGCGGGTGTTCGGTGGCACAAAGGAGCATCTGTGACTGTGTGTTCGGAGGCCTGCGGGGGATTAACTCCGGCTCAATAGGACAGTGTGTTTTGTTTACGTCTGTGTACAATATTGGCGGAGCGACAATACGAGCAGTGTAACTAAAACGACTGTACCAGAAGTGGAGCAGGCCGCCGGCTCAGCGGGGCGGAGGACGACTCGCTCGGCGCCGGCGGCACTTCGACGCTTGCTGCTGGCTCGAGTTTCAGCCGCTTTATCTCCACAGAGTCAACCGTGAAAGTGATCTTCAAAAGAGAAAAAGAGGTTTGAGTTCAGCGTGACACACACACACACACACACACACACACTGGTCATGTTTCTGCACGGCCCTTTTTCTTATTATTGTGTGCTCACGTCTGGTGGCTAACGTTACCGATGCTAACCGTGCAGCTCGCGTTTCAAAGTCATACAAGCAGAAACTATCAGTTCCTGCAGCGCCGGAACGTCACAGTGCACATTGTGTTAACTATATATAAAAGTTGGGTGACTAAAATTGCAGAATTATGGCTAAAAATATAAGATACAAGAACAAAAAGAGCTGTTTCCTGTTTGGGGTTTAATGCAGCGTAGTTAAATCGTTAAATCTGCTTCACATGTTGGTTGAAAACACTCATAATGTCACTAAAATCAAAACAGTTCTGACATTATACTGTCCATGCTAAGTACGTTTAGCATGCTAACTAGTTAGCCCGCTGCTCTGAGCTCCCAGACTGCTAGCTTGCACAGCTAACTGAGCTAACGGCAGCTATTAAGCGCACATTTCTGCTCGTTTACACTGTGACGCCGCCGTTTATACAAAGCTGAATATCTGCTGAACGTACAGACAGCTCAGTCTGACACTCAACATGTTAAATATATATTATAGAGCTTAACATTTTGAGTTTCAGAGACTTTGTTTTCTGAACTCTGGTGACTTTAGAAGAATGAAGAGGAACAGCAAGTGTTTAATCTCACTTCACTGCTCTGAATACTGTTCAGACGAAGCTAATCTGCCTTCAGCGATCCAAAGATAAACGACCGTCTAACTGCTAAATATATAAATGTTATGAAGCTGAAATTCCTTTGAATTCTTTTGCTCGAGTATTTCTCTCTCGGTGTACTTTCCATTTCTCTCTTGGTCTCGTGCCAGGAAACAACATTTGATGACGAGGTACGTTTTGACAAATATTCGGCATAAAAACAGGAGAACTGTGTCGCTGTGAGGTGACTGGAAGGGTTGGAAAACATGCAGAAAGCTTCAATTTCAGGGAATTATTAACAGCAGTCAGGATTTTTTTTAATGCATGAAGCAACATCGTCATCCGAACGCCTTCCCAGCAGGACGGAGCTGCTCGACAGCTTCTGGAAAGCTCTGATGGATTCTGTGTCGTCTGAACCAGAACTGTGCAACATCAGCCACAAACTGAGCTATTAGGAGGAAGGCCGCTCTTCACACCGACGTGTTGCATTAGCAGTGGTCTGCATGCAACACGTTCTCAACGAGACTTGCGACACGCCGAGTCCAGAACGTTCTCTACTTTCTATTATTAAGCAGAAAGAGGAAGAGAGAACGGGGCGGTTGGGGGGACGGAGGCCTCTTCCTCTTCCTCCCTCTTCGTCCTGTTGCAAAGTCATGAATGAGCAGGTTCCTGGTAGACTGAATGGAGAAGTGGTGTGTGTGTGTGTGTGTGTGTGTGTGTGTGTGTGTGTGTGTGTGTAGATTGCAGGCAGATCTCTTATCATTCATGCTTGTTGGGTCACTTGATCAATGTGTGTTTGAATGTCAGAGAGCCACGTCACCCTGAGCTCCTGCACAGAGTTCAAGACTCAAAACTGACCCGTCATGGTGGAAAAACCCCGACCCGAACCTGACAGGCAGAAACTCTGCAGCCCGAGTCGACCCCGGAGGAGAGCTCGGTCCAGATCGATGGATCGGTACCGCCCTGTGAGCCCACATGAGACACACAGCCGTGGATGTGCGTCCGTCTTCTCTCCTTTCATGCATCTTCTTCCCTTAATCTGGGTCCAGCTCGCGCTGCCAGCCGGCTAATCGGAGCAGAACTAACATTCCTCCTCAGCCAACTCCTCCAGGTTCTTCCTGGGTAATCCCGAGGCGCTCCGACACCAGATGGGAAACGTAATCCCTCCGGCATTTTTCTTCTGCTTCCTCCCAGTCGAGTGCGGGTTGAATACCTCCGCAGGGAGGCGTCCAGCAGTATCTGCTCAAACGGCAGCAGAAAGCAGTTGTGTAGGTATTTTTATGATATTTCAGAGTTTGTGAACATCTTGGTGAATTCGTCAGAGGATCTCGATGATTACCGTACAAAAACACAACTTTCTCATGTTCTTTCCACTTTCTTCTTGCTTTGGGAGAAACCGTGTGATGTTTTACGGCCCTCCGGCGTCTCTGGAGCAGCAGATAGCTTCACACTCAAATCTTAAACGGCTCATTTCACTTACACGCTGCAGCAGTCGACCCTTTGCTCCAGTGACATTTATAGATTCCTTTCAGCGTCGGTGATGCAGATAAAGATCTCACTGATGGTGTAAAAAAAGAAGCCTCACAATGAAACAGCTTCCTCCAACCAAGCAGCTGTGAAAGTTTACAGCGTGATCTGTGAAGACCCTCGAGGACGCAGCGCAAAATGTTGGAAATGTCGTCAGAAGGTCATTTAATCCATCCGCTGCGGTGCTGTGATGAGATTCAGGAGAATATATGAAAACATTTGTGAGGTTTTAGAAGATTATGTGTGTTGTGTGATGGATCGGTTCTACTGTGAAGAGATCAACATGTAAATAATGAAGTCCAGACTAGTTTTATATCAGACGGATGCTTCTTAGACACTGGAGGGTGGAGGAGATGATTGTTCCTGCTGTACTGAATAAAATGATAAACACATCGTGTCCGGTCACATGAAGTACGACAAAAGTCCCCCAAAATCCCCAAAACATAAATATATTAAAACTATCTGTCTGTTGCATGTTTTAAATATGTTTCCACAAACTTTACAAAGTCAAATACTTCTTGTTTATGTCTTAATTCAGTTGTTGCAGAAAAAAAATGAGAGAAATTCGAGATGACATGCAACAAAACAAACAGCTGGACGCCAACTGGAAACACGATTGCTTAGAAATGATTAATTATCTGCAGGTTTCAGGCGAAAGCTCAATAATTCCTCCTCTGCTGCGTCTCAGACTCAGATATTCGACGCTCGGCGGCCTCCTGACTTCCTCTTTCAGCTGGAACGTGAATGAGCAGCTTCCTGACAAACCGCATTTCAACACGTGAGTGAACGAGTGTACAGTACGTTCACGCTCGGAGGGAAACGACAGCGCTGCTCCTCCGACTGTCACAGTAAAAGTCCAGTTTCAGCCGTGACGTCTCACTTTGAGCTCGGCGGCTGTTTGTTGTCGGTTCCAACAGCAGAGAACCGACATCACGTCTGCTGCCGCTGATTATCTGTTGTTGTCGCGTTCGAGCTCCAACTGTTCATCTTTATCACGACTCTCCGTCGCTCTGGCTTCACTTCATGTCTGTCCAGTTACAACTGGAGGTGTGAGACGCTGACTGAGTGTGTTTACAGGGGTCATACAGGGGAACGCAGATCTTTACGACACACCTGATCGACTGCAGGATCTGTGCAGGTGCACCGAACGAAAACCAGAGGCAGGTGTGGAGATCAGACGAGTGGAAGGAGGCAGGAAATGACGAGATTAGGAGGGTTCAGTTACAGATGCAGGAGGTTCAGGGAGACTCAGCTTGTGGTGTTTGGACAGTAAATTAGAGAAATATGTGGTGATACAGAGACAGTTTAGACAGATTTCTGCAGAAAATAAGAGTCTTTCTCACATTCGGAGCGACATCAGATGAATGATGAAGGTCTGCAGCCATGTGAGCAGCTCTGCAGAGCTTTTAAGTGAATGCTAACACATTTATTAGCATGCTAGCATTTTAGAACAGGCGGTGAACATGAACTGACGCATTGTCGTCCGTTGTGCAGGTTGGAGTGAGTACTGAACACATTCTGACCCGGAGATGAAGGTTCGGAGGATCACCAGAGTGATTTCACTTCATCCTGAGGAGGAAATGAATGTCGGATCGTGTCAATCCGTCCAGTAGCTGTCAGATAATTCTCCAGAGGAGGAGGAGGACACGAGGTGACGTCCAGCAGAACCTGAACCTCTCCAATCATGTACAAAGAAAATCTGAGGATCACCAAAATCAGAAGAATGAATCATCTGAAGACCGCTGACGTCTGCGTCACGTTAAATTCCAATCCGTCGTGTAGTTGTTGAGATATTTCAGTCTGAAGTTTGTCACTGCCCTGAAATTCCACACAAATGTCTCTGATCTGTGCGATTGAGCGCGGCCGCCAACAGAACCGCCGGTCCGTTACACGTCGCCTGGCAACGGCAGGACTGCCAAAAATGCCTCAGAGCGACGACGGGAACCGGAGCGGCGCGGAGGCTTTGTGTAGGCCGAGGCGACACGAGGGCCATCTTGGTTACCGTGGTAACAGGTGTAGCCGTGTCGGAGCGTTTACCTGCTCACACACACACTCACAGACACAGACACGTGTGTGTGTGTGTGTATGTGTCGGGAGGTGTTCTTTGGAAAAAACACTTTCTCTAACGTCCTTTAACTTAAGGAGAAGTCAAGAGTTTCAGTAACTGTGAAACTGTCTGTGTGTGGTGTGTGTGTGTGTGTGTGTGTGTGTGTGTGTGTGTGTGAAGGCAGCAGCATGTTGTTGCTGATAGCACTCTGGGGATGAACAGTGTGTTTCTGTTTTTCCATTGATTGTCGGTCAGGATTCACTTATCTGTCCTGACACAGGAGGCGACTGATTACACACACACACACACACACACACACACACACACACAATCAACTGATTTCCTCTCTGTGGAAACACGCTGGCAGCATGGACAGACGTACTGAAACCTTCCTGACCTGCAGCAGGAGGTTTCAAACCGCTCTGTGATGATTTATTAATACTGATCACAGCTTCTTCATTTATTGATACGTGGCGGTTATTACGACACTTTAGATTGAAGAAAATGATCAGAGACTGAAACCACTTCCTCTTATCAACTGTGTTTGACATTTAAACCGTCAACAATACGACTGACGGCTTCACTGAACCCGTCCGGTCGGGGCAGATGTTCGGTTCTGCTCCAGGTTTCTCTCTTTGGCTCACATGCTGATGGATCTGGACCATCACAGCCTGCTGAGGTTCTGCTGGATCGCTGCTCTCCTCTTGTTATATCTGTGTCTCTGTAAAGTTTGATGCCTCTTCACTCAAATAATCTCGTCTGTCCTCTTCCAGGTCGTCATGGCGGATGAGAGAGGAATCTTCTGAGGCTCCTCCTGAAGTGTCTTCCATGTTGTTTAAATGTTAAAGAGAACGATCTGCTGCTCGACAGCAGAACCGATTAGCTGATTGTTGATGTTGCGGCCTGATGAGTTGTGTTGTGTTTGTTTTCCCTCTTCCTCCTCCCGTCCTGAGGGTGGAGGTGCAGACCTGATCGCTATCAGCATCAGGCCTGGTGATGGTGACCATCGTCTTTTTGTTATAACGACAACATTCAGCTTCTCTGTTTGTCTTCTAACCGAGTCAAACGCTTGTTTAAAAGCATAA
>CAEMYA010000485.1:317665-338466 GCA_903131615.1 Diplodus sargus | reverse complement strand
CACACACACACACAGCCCTGGTGAAAGTGCAACAGGATGCCCTTTAACATGTTCCTGGCAAAGCTGTGGTTACTTCCTCTGATGACTCCACCAGGAGGCATGCCGAACCACACACACACACACACTCACACACACACACCACATGAAGGCTGTTCCCAGAAGGAATGCTCCTCCTCCTCCGTCTTCCAGCAGCTGACTGAGGTCAGACGTACGTTCGCGTCCATTAAAATCCTTGAAGGAAAAAAAAAAAACTCCACCCTGAAACCACTTCAAGCTTTTTACCCGCCGGCTGCTGGTGGTCGTGCTCACAGTCTCTGGCTCTGTTTGGTATTTTTGTTATATTGTTCCTTTTTTTCCTGGCTGTGATGCCGAGTCGAGATATTTTCCAGTATGGCAAGAAAAACGGTTCCCGGGTATGAAAACAATGGTCATTGTGAGGGTTTGTTATCAGCTGCCATGAAGGTTACACGCTCACACAGCCGGCCGTCTATTCTGTGGTATTTCCTGTCCACATACACGGAACAAAAGGCCTAAAAGTGCATTTAAATTCAAGATAACTTTGCTTTTATCCAACGTTAATGTCTCACCTTTACCTGCAGCTCATTAGCCCAGATGTATTTCATATTCCAGGCCTCAAAAACGTTTCAGAGAGCCGATTCTAATTTTGTCTCCACCGAAATTAGTCTTCGCATTTCTTTCCGACAATAAACGAGAAAGAAAATAACAATAGACACGAACTCTGGTACAGCAGAGCCTCGTTAAAGCTCCCATGAAACATCAACTAAAGAGCTCAGCTACGTGTTTCCTGTCAAATCAGCGACAGCCAAATGTTCCCCGACCCAGGCCCGGTTTAACGGAGCACACGCTCAGTACCGAGGTGATTTTGTTGCCAGGTTTGGAGGAGACGAGTCAGCGTTAGCTAATGGCAGCTAACTATAATTAGCGGCACTTACTTTAGCAACAAAGCGATCGTTGTCTGTCTGCCAGGAAACGCCATAAATCCCCCTCAGTATGTCGCTGATTGTTCATTGAGAAGCTGCTGCTAACGTTACGTTAGCAACACGTAAAGCTATCCGTCCAGAGAAGCCCGAGGAAACATTTAACCCGTAAAACATGACGCAGATTCTCCCAAATCACTGAATAAAGTGTAAAGAAAATGTGTTTTTGTAGAGGAAACACGCTCAGCTGGTGACGTTATTGTTTCTACCTGCGATACACCACCGAGTGCAGGATGAGTCATCAACATCTCTAATGATTTTGCAGGAAGTTACAAACTCTGAAATGCCATAAAAATACCTACAAAACAGCTTTTTTTATCCACTGTTGGACCAGATACTGGAATGTATGTGAGAAATGGAGCAAGACGTGAAAAAAATGCAATTTTGACTGTAATGGTTTCATTTACTTGCACGGATCTATTAAGAGGAAAGTGGAAACACTGTTGAAGGTTCAGTCTGATGGAAGCTGCTCAGTGATTTGATTTCCCAGTGATGAACTTCACTTGACTTCGTGACTTCCACCAGCAAATCTTCAGTGTGGATACAAAGATTTAACCGTGCAGCGTCTTCTTGACTTCACAAATGACCGAATGGATCAAATTATGATTGTGAAACAAGTGATTTTGCAGCAGTTGTGACGCAAAATGTGTCCACTGTTGCTTTTGTAAACGTGTTTTTGGGCGTCTGTCGTTCAAACGTGTCTGTAGTTTTGGATCGGAGGCAGAAACAGATTTCTAAAAACACCAAAAAGCTTACGGACCAAACCTTGAATTTACAGATCTAACAGGTTATCAAAGGAAGATGCAGATATTTGACAGAAAATGAACAAAATGGGACAAATTAACGGAGACCTACAGACATTATCACCATCAGTCCTGCTGTATCATATCGGTGCCGGGCCCAGTCTGCTTCCTGACCCGGCCCGACTGAAGCACTGATCACAAGCATGTGTGCCTCTCCCTTTTGGTTCGGCTTCTGGTTTATTGGTTATATTTGGCTTGTTTTCTGCACCGCAGCACATTTTCCACCTCTCACACACGGCTGACGTTGTACAAAACTCCCTGTAACATGTTTTCAATCCAGTTTGTAGCTTCTTTTTCCTGTTTTCTACACTGTTTTTTTCTTTCAGTCGCAGCTCACGTGTGGTCTTTCCCCCTCGTCGTCCTCTCCGGAGCTGCGTTTGTCACACAGTTAGCATCGTGATGTACTTTGTGCTTTTGTTTTTCAGCCCTCGGGGGGAAACGGCCCGAGACGACTTCGTCCGTTTAGTGGAAGTTACCTGGAAACATAAAACGCATCGTTGGCTGTGTGCTCGTGGATGATTTCTTTCTCCAGGACAAATTTATATACAGAGCTGAGACACAAGAGCGCTAACGTTTAGAGTGTGTGTGTGTGTGTGTGTGTGTGTGTAGGTCTGTCATTACACAGTTTGGTGAGATCGTGCTGCGAGAGCTGTAATTTCAGAGGAATGAAGGCAGGACGAGGATGAGAGTCTCTCTTTCTCTCTGTGTGACCTTTGTGACCCGTTTTAATGACAGTAAAAAAGTTTCTCTGAGTCTATTTTTGTCCCATTTCCTCTCCCGTACTTCTGGTAAAGAGGCTGTGAAAGTTGTCTACGCTGCATCCTGAGGAAGTATCGGTGTATGTGAACGCCACCAGCAGCTCATCATCAGATACACCAGATATCTACAGTTTGTTTGCTTATCATTGACATCTGTAAAGCTACAAATAAATGATGAGTTTATGATTGTTTATATATAATTTACAGCACAATATAAAGACATTCGGTGCCGTTGAACGGTGTTGTTAACTTGGATGCAAACACCTGGTGTGTGTACAGACACACGGCCGCAATAACATCAATTCTCATGTTTTCAAATTTTACAAACGTTGATTTGGTGCTTTTCATTTCGGCGCTCCCGTTGAAGCTGAAGCTGCCAGTGTGCTTCTTCAGGAGTGATCATTCACGCTGACGGGAATCTTCCGTTGATATTCCGCCTCGCCGTCAGCGTGAAAGTTACAGAGGCGGAGAGGGACGACGGTTTGGTTCTGCCTCTGATCCGCCTCCTAGAGGAAGAATCACTGACTCTTCCTCACATTTCTGCCCGAAAAACAGCGTCCGTCCCCTACAAGCGACAGCCGGGCAGCTCCTGCAACTAATCGGCGACCGACTGGAAACTTATATAGAAGAAAAATCACCACGATTGATCGAGACTACAGGAAACTTTCCCCCAGAAAACAGCGTCCACTATTTACTGATGCCGATTATGTAATTTAGAGCAAAAAAACTTAAGTTTGTCACTTTTTCACGTTGCAAGCTGGGTCTCCATCTCAAACACAACATATTATAACAGCACCTGTATGATTATAAACAGTTTGCTGAGACATTTTTTAGATTTACAGGTGGAAACATCTAAAAGATGCAGCGATTCTCTGTGTGAAAGGTGCTTTAGATGATTCAATTGCTTCAGATTGGGGGTCTGAACACTTCATGCCGTTATCAACCACGTTTCCATCCGAATTAATCCAAAATCCTCTCGTAGCAAACGCTGTGAGAAAAACCTACATAAGGAAATATGAGTAAACGTTTCCAACCACTTCAGTTACAACAGCCACTCAGAAACCATTAAACCATTGCAGAAGAATACAACTACATGAGAAGAACAAGATGATGTGACGAAATTAACCTCAAACGGTGAAAGACATAAACAGAAAGTGTTGAAAACGTGTTGAGAAATTATGAGGGAAACGTGACATTTGGTTAGTTTCATGAGTTCATCTACTTCATTTTTTTCTTCTTTTTTTTTTCGTCTCTTCTCTCTCAGAGCGGCTGGTCGGTCATGTGAGTTGAACGTTTGCAGAACTCGTTAGCGTCTCGTTAGCATGTGATTAGTTGGATGTGCGGAAGTGAGAAAAGAAACAAGGTTCAAATATTTCGCTTCCACAACTATCTGAGCCCGGAGCCTCGACCTCAGCAGCCTGCACGGGGCGTCTTCTTTACCTGGAGAGCTACTCATCAACTTTATCATAGTATCATGTTTTAGTCGTCGTAAGTCGGAACATTAGCCGGACCTGAAGGTTGGTTGAATGACCAAAACATGACGTATAGCAGAGCTGATGAATCGTAGACGCCTCATGCAGCTTACTGAGGAGTTGGGTTTGAAAAACTTTAATTTTCAAGCACAAGAAGTCTGTTAGACGTCTGTGACTAGAGTTTAAAAGATTTCTAAATGACACTGTAAAAACTTTACGCTGTGAGAACGTCACCTGGACGTCTAAAACGTTCATCATCGTCATTCTGGTTCTCCGTTGGACGTCTCTTCAACGTCTTTGCCGTGTTGAAAAGACGTCTTTTGGATAAGATAACACCCTTTTTTGGTTGTTACACTTTTGACCAAATACACAAGTCAAACGCTCCGATGAAGGAGGGATGAAGATGGTAAATGGACTCAAAGCGCTTGTCACATTCACCCGTTCACACACTGATGCATGCTGCTCATCAGGAGGAATATAGGGTTCAGCATGTTACTCGAGGACACTTCAACCCAGCTGCATGTCAAAACACCTTATGATTTATTTTGGTCATTAGCTTAAGGAGCCCAAAGGAGGTTTGAATCTTAATAAATGTGAAAGCATGACCGGTTGTTTGAAGATCCATCATGAGACGGATGACATTTGTCTGAATTACCACAACAAGATGCTTCTGTGCCGAAAAACTGCTTTAAATAAAGACAGAATTACAGATGTGATGGTGTTGCTCACATGTCCTGATCAGCTCCCTGCTCGCTGCGCAACACACGGCTGTTTACATCTGACGCAGTGGAAATTACATTAACGGGCCGTCCTGCTGTGAACCGGCAGGAACGCGGCGTCGAGAGGAGCGATGTGGCTCGTGAGGCAAATTAGCGAGCAGGCGGCTCAGCTGACACCTTTTATATAGCACACAAATGTTTCAAGGACGCTGATGATCTGACCCGAGACCTGGGTGTTAAATTCCATAAACAGAGGACGTGCAGGAGGGATTCATTAATCTGCAAACATCTGACAATAAATCTTCTCAGCGGTTGTTAAACATCTCGCTCACACGTCACTGAAAAGCTAAACGAACATGATCTGTTTTGATGACTTTGTGGGGTCTCGCTTCTCATAATGACGTCAAAATAAAACGCTTCCATAATGAAACTATTGTAGCACATTAAAGATATTTCCACTTCAAAGCTCGAGATCTTGTTAATATAATTGGCGCTCACAGCTTAACACTTAACGCTTACCACGTGTTAGCCGCTAACGGCTAATGATGGGAGTGATGTTTTCTGAAGTTGACAGTCGTCTCTCTAGTTTAGCAAGATACAAGATATCTTTTTCACACTCAATGTTGTCCATTGACACTGATTCACAGATAAAGACGCCTATGAGCAGCAGGCAACTGTTGAATTAAAGTTTATTTTACTTTGAAAAACAACCCAATCGCCAGAATAAATATTGGAAATTAAACTTTATGAACCAAATGTACGTTTCTTTATCATCGATTAACAGTTTTAAGTTGTGACAGCGACTTGTTTTGACAACAGAAACTCGTCCCACGGTCCAGAGACGTCACGGTTCTAGATGTTTAAACACAGTCCTGAACAGTGGTCCTCGATTAATCCTCCACTTCCTGATGTGAACGTCAGGATCACACAAATTCTAGAAACGTCAATATTGCAGAAATATTAACTGCCAACATTTTATTCTGCTGTTAAAAAAAACAAAACTAAACATCTCAACCCAAGATCCGTCCACACACTTCTGCTGGACCAGAACCAGGACTCAGACCAGAGGTTGCAGAACCACTTTCTTCAGCGTGTGTGTGTGTGTGTGTGTGTGTTACTCGGTAGCTGCTGCTTTCTAATTAAAGCAGGCAGACAGACAGGCAGCAGCAGCCTGTCTGTCTGCGCAGAGACACACTGCAGGTTGAAGAGTCCTAATAAGGAGCAGATCACAGCGGTGGTCACACACACACACACACACACACACACTGCAGTAATCCCATTCCCAGGCTGTCTCCCCCGGGACGTTGGCTGTGTGTGTGTGTCCTATTAGCTTTCTTATGTCATCAAGTTCAGTGGGCCAGTCAACCAGTCAGTGTATTTGTCGGTCAGTCAGTCACTTCATTAACCTTTTAACCTCCGTCGCATTCAAACGGCGAGGAAGCTGGAAGACGTGACGCGTCCGACCGGGCTGCAGGATCACACAGATTTATGTTCATTTACAAATGTTTGCTAGCTGAATCATAAAGTCGGCACACAGATGAATTATTTGACGTAACCTTTAAATTATCTGGCTTTATTTCACATTTACGACATCTGGCGGAGGATTTAACTTTTACGACTCATTAGTCATGAGAAACGATTAAATAAAGGTAAAAATCTGAAGCAATCAAACCATCCTGCTGCTTTTTTCTTCTAAGAGTTTCTTTACATCATAACTAAAACACTCAGTCAGCAGCTCCACGGTGATTTAGTCTGTCAACAACCGGTGAAGAGATTAAGAGGATTAAACTGTCACTTTGATGGAAACCAGCGAGCTGATGAGCATTTATTTTTTTTTAAAGTTCAGTGAGTCAGAATTAGTCATCGAACGAATGCGTCAGTGAAGATCTTTTCATTCTAACGGAGAGATTAACAATTATATTCAACATTTAAACATTAAGGAGTTCAGAGGTCGCGTAGGTGCAGTCCAGCGTTCTCACAGGGATTTCACACCAACAAAAAAAAGATAGAAGTGCAACAATAAGTGCAAAACATCGGCTGAATCCTCAAATAACATCAACGCCACATGTTTAAAGGGATTCTGGCTTTAAAGAGGTCATATGACGCTAATATTCAGGTTCATATTTTTATTCGAGGGTCCTCGTAGAACAAGTTCACATACTTACATTTTCAAAAATCACATTATTTTTCTCCCATGGTGCATTTCTGCAGCGTCACTTTTCACACTGTGTCCTAAACGCTCCGTTTAATCTACAAAGTGAGACATCTCACCTCTCTGTTCAATCTTTGATAAGAGTTTCACATTTTTTAACGGGCAGGTTTTAGCCAATCAGAGGCCGAGAGGGGCGGGTCATGCCGAGCAAGGTAGTGTGATCTAAAATAACGCGGCCACATAAGCAGCAGCAGCAGCTGTGTGTCTGCCGACTGACTGGAGCGTTTATATCTTATAATAAATACAGAAATATATATATTTACACAAAACCTGTTACATAGTGATGCACATAAGTTACAGAAGTAAACACTCGACTGAGCAGGAGCAGTTTTCTCTCTTTGGCGTGGAACTTTTTCAGTTTGCAGAACTTTTAAATGCTTCATAACACAATAACGGAAAGGCAAAAACTCCTTAAAGTAGAATACGACCTCTTTAATGTTTAAATTCTGTTACACTACACTTTAAAACTAAGCTTAAAATTAAGATTGATCACATTCAAACCTCGATTGAATTTCATTCTGTTGTGCCAAAACTTTAAACTGTTGTCCAGTATTTACTTTAAACCTGAGGAGGTTCAAGTTTCAACATGGCTGCCGTCTTTTTGTTAAATGAGCTGAGCAAAATAATCAATTTACTGGAATAAAATGAAGGGACACAATCAAACCAGGTGAGTTTTATGATGAATCTGATAGTTCAAAATGTTGCTGTGGTGTATTTTAACTTTCCTATGTCGTGTTGATCTTGATTTGTTGAGCTGTTGCATTTAATTGATTAAATTGATCACTGCAAACTCGAGTCTGTTGGTAAGATTCTTGGTTGGTTTGTCAGCAGGATGACACAAAAACTACAAAACAGATTTGCAGAAAGCTTTTAATCGAGGATGCGTCTCGACCCAGATCAACTCTTGGTGCTGATCTCGATAAAGGGACGGATCCAGGAATGTTGTCTCAGTTTCTTTAGCGTTGTGTTTCTGGACATTGTTTGTTTATTTATCAGTGAATGATGCAAAGACACTGATGAATAAAGTCAGGCGTGTTTTTAGGTGGCTGGTATAAATCTGGATCTGGCTGATTTGAATGTTTTATTGGATTTTGGATGAAACTTTATCAAATTAAATGTTTTAACTTTTAATTCCATTTTTGTCCGACACCTAAAAATACATGTTTTCCTGCGGCCTCGAAACTGTGAGTTAACTTAATCTTAAGAAGAATTTAGCAAAATAGCACCAAACACATGACACGCTGGAATACAAATAGAAATATTCATGAAACATTAATGACTAACGTCGGACAAACGTATTTATTCATCCTCGGCTGATGACTAACAATCAGTTGATTTCAAAGCGAACTGCAATGTGACTTTAACAAAAGACCATTAAAAATTGATTTTCTTACGCTCTAAAAACAGATTTACGTGAAACCGTCTGGAAAATCCCAGAATTAATCAGTAAGTGAGAAATTAATCCAGTGAGTCAGTCAGGAGGGTTTTTAGTATGCAGGAGCTGAAACCAGGCCAGTCAGTCAGTCTGCCAGTCAGCCTGTAGGTGGCACATTAACCCAGTTATTCGCTCCCAGATCTGCCGTCTCTTTGTGTGTCTGTGTCTGCTGCTGCCGGTGCAGAATGTTCTGTTCTGACCGTGATCCGCCCCACATCAGCTGCTGCACACACACACACAGAACCCCCTCCTACAAATACTACGCAGACTTTTTAAAAGAAAATACAACGGGTTTTTTTTGCTGCAATATGGAAAATGTGGTGTTCATTTACCACCCAGCAGAAATAGTTTCCATGTGACTGAGCTGTGATTATTCCCTAACAGTGCAGAATGCATGCTGGAATAACAATAAACATGCCTGAGCTGTTTATTTACATGTATGAAGACACGGGGCTGTAATCCAGCCTCGTTCAGCAGCCTTTGTTGTGTGCGCGCACCAGACTCCATGCATTTTTTCACCATTTTTAACATAAATTCGCATTGTTACCGCAATAACACACATGAGGAGCATCAAGGCTGTTATAAATATTTAGGACGTGTTTTTTATGACACATCGGCTAATTACAGATGAGCAGCAAGTGGATATTATGACGTCAGATAGCCCCGTTTGTGTGTGTGTGTGTGTGTGCGCAGCCTATAAATTAATGTCCATATGAACACTGTGGGGTCTTATTACAAGATTCCTCCTTGCTGAGAACTCACGTGAACCGGGGCTGACTCGAGCTCTGATTGGTCGACTCCTCCCGCACGTGTACCGGCGAATCCTTGTCCGTTATGTAACGTGCGGTGCACGAGAGGAGCGACGTGGGGAGGAGGAGGAGGAGGAGCAGGAGGAGGAAGAGGAGGGCTGCGGTATCTGAGAGTGGCGCTGTGTGGAGTTCATTCATCTCAGTGCTCTCAGTCCTCACACCCGCTTATTATCATAATATTACTACTTTATATTCAATTAATCTGTTTCTCCATGTGGAGGTCTGTGACATGAAGCCTGTTTATTTATTATTTCAGTTTTTATTTATTGTCTAAATGTGCAAGAATGCAAATAAAAATAATGATAATAAAATTACAGGAAAGAAAAAACAAATGAAAATGAACTTAATGCATATAATTAATCTACATGTGCATTTAAATGTAACAAAATAAAAAAATAAAAAAAATGGGTGTCCGAAAGCTTCATTGTGCAAGAACTGAAAGCGATAAAGAAACAGTTTTAAAAGCTGTGGATGACAGTTGGAGATGGAGGTGAGATAGTGGGTGGTTGCAGTTGTAGTAGTAACAGTAGTAGTAGTAGTAAGAGGAGGAGGAGGTGGAGGAGGAGGAGGAGGGGTTTGGGTTTGACGGATGGATGGTGAAACCCACTTGCAAGAGTTGGAATTGGAGGACAACGTGGCTCTAAAAGCATTCAGCCTGTCTGTCTGTCTGCCTGCCTGTCTGTCCCTCCATAACCTAGATTACAACTAGGTTTAAAGGGAGAGAGGAGGTGGAGGAGGAGCAGGAGGAGGGTGGAGGAGGTGGAGGGCTCAGTGCCTTTCACACCTACGACCTCGTAAAAATACCAAACCTGCTCACTGTACCCACCACATTCCCCTGTAACGACCGAGAAAGTGAAACATTTCTGCGCCATGCATCATCTAAATCCAGATTAACATGCACCTGAACGCATCACGCGTCTGATAAAACATTAAAAATAATAATAATTATTATAATAAAAAGAGTTTAAATGTCTCTGCGCGGCTGTAATTGACGTCCTGAGGGCGGACAGACAGACAGACAGACCGGCAGTGAGACACCCGGCATCTGCGCACAATCCACGTGTGTTCTGTCCCAACTTTTTTACCCGCCACCATTTTCCAAGAATCCCACCCTGCACCGTATCACTCCGCCGTGAAGACAACATAGTCCCCGATTTCGAGGCTGAATTACACCCGCGCGCCTCCACCGTTAGTCTTCCGCCAGGATTCAATCGAAACCGGAACCGACAGCGAATATACAGACACTATGTTCGGTTGCCATCAACGAGTTCGTGTCGGTTTTAACGTTTTGGCGCGATTTTGCTGGCGGCGGAGGCAGAACGGCGAGCAGCGGCGATATAAGCCGAGCGAGCCGCCGGCCACACCCACTCTGTCTGCTCGTAGCGGCCGAGAGGAGGAAGGAGGAGAAGAAGAAGAAGAAGGAGCAGGACACAGGATACAAACACCATGCTGCTCTCCTCCAACTTTAATTTCACACGCAGAAAATTTCACGTCAGCAGATAAATCAACTGTCACGTCTCTCTCGGTGGATTTTATTGGATATTTCCGGACGTTTATTTCGATATTTCTTCTTCATTTTTTGAATCCCACCCCAACAACCTCCTACAACATCATCATCATTATCACCACCAACGTCTGTGAGGACATTTAGGTAAGGTGAGCTTTGCATGCAGGTGACTTATTAAATGCGTTAAGTTGTGCGTTTCTGTTGTTGTGGTGTTTTTGTGGTTTAAAGGCGGAGAAGGCGGTTTCACGTGGGGACCCAGCAGCGCTGCTCAGCCCATGCGGGGTTTTTTAAATGACCCTTCCAGCGGGTTCACCTCTGGGGATTATTTAAGGACTTTGAGCTTTTTTTCTGGTGCAATGAGTGACGTTTTTCACGCGGAATTGCAGAGCAAGCCTACACACATGTATTTCATGTGTGTTGAGTTTTTTTAGGAAATGTGTCGCATTTGAAAAATCTTGTAAAAAATAATTTTAAGTGTAATTTTAAAGGGAGTCTGGTGCAAAGGCGTGCAGTCAACGCGCTGTAACGGGAGAATAACGCGGCGGCGAATCTGCATTCAGAACCTCATTTAGAATTTGGGGTATTTTAGATTCGGCCTTTAAATGCACGCGTTGGACTTAGTCGCTGGTAGTTTTAAAGACTGGCAGTCATTCACGTGTATTACACAGTAGTGTACTGTTGTGTTGGAACAGGAAAATGTCATCATTAAAGCTAATATTTACTTATTTTAACTGTCTTGTCACGCAGCAGACTGGTCTGTGTTTAGGTTCTGGCTCAGGTTTCTCAGGCTGTGATGGTAAAGAAAGGCAGCCTTTAACTCCCAGAGTCTGTCTGCACCACACACACTGCTGCTTTGTTCTCCAACACAGCCTGCTATACACACACATACCATAAGACCCCATAGGAATCTTATAGGGCTTTCCCACAGCACTATGTTTGTGTAATCAGATGATTGATTTTACACCTTTTTTTTGCAGTATGATTTTAAAGTCTTTTTGGTGAATGCATGGTTCACTTACAGCAGCATGTCCTGACTGGTTGGTGTAATTGCACAAGATCCTCTGGGCTTTTTTTTCTTCTTCTCATGTTAACTATCCAGGCATTGTGCTTAGCAAAGCAGTTTTGTCTTTTCTTTTTTTTTAAATCATGTGAAAGAAGTTGTGAGATTGTCTGGATTTCAGAGAAGCTTGAAGTGCTCGTTCATGTGTGAAAACAGCAGCAGAGGCTTAAAAAAAAGTGTTGAGCAACAAAAAGACGAGCAAACAAAAGCCGCCCATCCTCTCTCTTAAAGTATTGTTTTCCACGCCAGCAGGCAGCCGGCCTCCATTTGTGGGTTTTTTTTTTATTTTTATTAACGTTCTGAGAAGGAAAAATGTAAATTGTGGAAAGAGGTGTTAAGTTTCTAGCCCCTGTCTCTCCCAGCTGTTCCTATGATGTCATGGGGAGGGGGCGTTGAGTCTTTTGGGGTGATTTACAGCCTCCCCCCCGGGGGAGCAGCCTGCGGGGCGGGGCTTCAGTGATGTAAACACAGATAAAAGGTGGCACGCTGCTGGTCTGAGTCTCAGTCTGGAGAAACCGGTGTAAACTTTCACTACAACACGTGTTGGTGCTGCTGGGATTTACCCCGTTCATCGCCGACACCGCGCTGCTTTAAACACACTACCTGCTCGGCTCCTCTGGATTTAAACCTAACGCGCTCCGCTACCTCACTGATTTGGGTTTTTTTCTGTCATTTTTTTTTCCTCTCAGATTCTGAAAGCAAACATGTTGCAAAGCTTCAATCAGTCGCAGGACTGGCTTTATTCCGAGCCGCTGCTTTTTGACGATGAGTTCTGCCAGAGTTTGATGAAGGACCTCCAGTCGCTACCGACGCCGCCGCAGTCCCCCCCGATGAAGGCCGGGGTGGGAGGCAGCAAGCCGCTGTCCAAGGAGGACCAGCTGAGCTACGTGTCGGACATCCTGCTGGAGGACCACGACATGCAACTCAACTGGAACTGTGACTTCTTCCACTCCGACGCTGCTGAGAAGGAGGGCGAGCCCAGCCAGCCCTGCTCCCCGCTGGAGGAGGGCGGCGAGGACTGCCTGTGGCAGTACCTGGCGACGGACAAGAGCCTGGATGAGAAGCTGGTCTCCACCATGCTCAGCTCCAGCCCGCTGCTGTCCGACATCAACACCAGCATCTTTGAGGAGATCGCCGGCTCCACGCTGGACTGCCAGAACCTGATGGACACTCAGGAGACCAGCGAGTCCACATCGGACTACGGATCCACCGGTGGAGAACTTTCATCCAGTGATTCTGGTGAGTTCAGAACTTATCACCATTCCCATATTATTTTATTTTAATCAGAATGTTTGGACTTGTTTTGATTCACGCTTTTAAGCTTTTAATTTTTAAATTAGATCTTTCTTGGTGTTTTAGTTCTGGTGCCGGTATCAGACTTTAATCTCGCTGCCTGCCTTGTTTATTGTGCAGCTTATCAGTATAAACACTCCTCGCCCAGAACTGCCTCTCTGGCATTTCATTGATAATTCAGCTGTTAATGTTTAGTGGCACTGAGCCCGGCGTGTTCTTTGCACTCGGCTTATCTGAACTGCGGCCGCCCACCTGTAATCTCCCTCCGAGCCTTAAGACCGGCGAGGTTGTTGGAGCGTGGGCGGGGCTTTAGCTGTTGACTGACATGAGTAGATGAGAGCTTTTAGGAGGGAGAATTGACTGTAAGATGTGAGTGAGTCATGCTCAGCGGTAACAGTCGCGGCTCGATCCATTAACTCTGAATGAGTCATTTCACCGTCCTGGTTCCTCTGGCGCTCCGGCTATGAGCCACACAGGAAGAGGCAGACTCACATCTAGTATATTTGAAGGATTAATCTTTATTGGAAGACAAAATCTAACAAATATTGAGGCTTTAGTTTTCATTGAAGTCTTTACCTTTAACTTACACAGCGACGGCTTGCAAACAGTTGTATTTTTCCTCACATTTGTGGATGTTTACAGTGGAAAGACACTCTCACTTCTGCCTGTGTACACCGTCTACACACTTGTTGTTGGTGTCCTCTGAAATGTCGTCACGGAGCTGCTAAAATTACCACACGGGGTCAGAAAACAAGGTTGTGCCAGAAAACTCTAAACCCTTCTCTCTCCCTCTTCTCTTCTTTCCCACAGAGGAGGAGATCGATGTGGTGACGGTGGTCCGCTGTCCCTCCAGCCCCTCCCCGCTGCCCTCGCTGTCCGACCTGTCTGTCCGCCAGCAGAAGAAGGAAGAGGAGAGGCGAGCTCTTCAGCGCCACCACTTCGAGATCCAGCTGCAACACAACTACGCCGCGCCATGCCCCGCCTCGCCGCCGCCCTCGTCTTCCTCCAACAAGCGGTCGCGAGGCGGCGACGGCTCGTCGCGCTTCCACCACTCGTCCCGCAGCTCGTCTTCGTCCTCGTCGTCGTCGTCCTCGTCGCGCTACCATCACAACTCGTCCCGGAACTCGACGGAGACGGAGGACGAGGAGGAGAGGAGGCGGACGCACAACGTGATGGAGAGGCAGCGGCGCAACGAGCTGAAAAACTGCTTCATGCGTCTGCGGGACAACGTGCCCGAGCTGTCGCACAACGACAAAGCGTCCAAGGTGGTGATCCTGAAGAAGGCGCGGGACTGCATCTACGGCCTGGAGGACGAGGGGCACAGACTGCAGTCCAAGAGGGACAAACTTAGAGCGAAACAGGAAGAGCTGAAAGCCCGACTGGAGCAGCTTCGAAGCTAATGGACTACAACACCAGAGCTGCATTTTCTTTTTTTTTTTAGATCTTTAGAGACAATGAGGGCGGGGGGGGCGGATAAGGGAAGAGACTTTGTACAAAGACAAGAGGGGATGGTGGGCGGGGCTAAAGGATGGCGTGTCATGCTGAAAAAGAGCGCACAAAGTTTGACATTTCAAGAACTTTTACGGTAACAATTTCTCTGGACTGTATAGCGAAACATAGCGACTTTTATGCCATGGACAAACACAAAACACACTCATTGCCTCAGAATTGATCATTCTCATGCCTTGACTGCTGACTGTTGTAGAGAGTAGGATGTTTTTTAAAGAGTTAAAACGAGGAGGGAGCAAGCAGATTATCTTTCTTATTCTTTTTTTATTTTCTGAGTTTGTGGCTGGACGCACACTGAAAGATGAGAACCGACTTTTTGTTATGGTTTCTTTCCTCCCATTTAAGGGGGAGGGGGGATGCCAAATGGCACCAGTTGGGTCGAATAACTTGAAGCCACATCAGCTGAGTAGTTGAATGAAACTTGAATATTGTGTCTTTCAGGATTGTCTTATAGCCATACTAACCAGTGATCCCTCCACTCTGACAGGTGTGTGATGGTGGCTTCCAAGGTATTTGATCAACTGCGCCTCCGTCAGTCCCAGTTGAATATAAACATGATGATATATTTTAATTTAAAGGGTTTTTTCAGTGTGCTTTCAGCCTCGTTTGGCCTCAGGCGGACCCTCGGGCCCACACCACTCTGTTATCAGGTTAATGACAGTACTGTATAGACCAGGTTTGATACTGTACGCGTAACTCTGCTCCGCCTCGGTTCAGTTCGCCACCGGCTCGCTCACTTCGACGTATGTGTGTGTTTTTTATAGTAACGATAGTAATAATTGTGTATTTAAACGTCGTGTCCATTAATAAAACTGTTCAAACTCAAAGGTAGCCATATTAAAGCAGCATTCAGGTTTTGAGGAGACCGAACCGGGGAGAGCGAACTGAACCGTGAGCCGAGCTGTCGTAGCAAAATCAGCCAAAGTCGGGACGAGAATCCTCTGGAGAACATTGTGATGAATGTTGGAGACAGAGCGACAGACCGATGGCGTCCTGACACGTTGTTATTTAAATGGTTTCTGGGTTGGAGGAAGCTGCAGCAGCGGCGATACTGTGACATGTTTGTGTAGCTCGTAGAGCCGACGATTTGCCAAGTATAATGATATTTTTTAAACAATTTAATCCAGTGGAAAGTGCTTCAATGTCGTCGTGATTCATTGGTCAGTGGCATTCAATCCAAATTAGATTTTGTTTCGATTTTACTGTAACGACGCAGGACAATTAGCCAACGTCACCAAAAATACTGTCGGTGTACAAAAAAGGTTTGTACATTTTTATCAGATTGACGAATCAACAGGCCAATCAAACTATTACCTTTTATGACATGGTCATAAAATAACAGCCGTGACGCCAATTTAATATTTCAAAGATGATCGTAATAAAGAAATTGAGGCCACACGTGTTCAGTGGAGCTCGTTTGTTGTACCTGAAATATCAGTAACGGGAGGTTTGTTGAATATTTAATGAATGCCACTTAAATATCAATTATTGCCATTTAATGTGCTGTTTTTCAATTGAGTGTGCAAAATGAGAAGCATTTTGTTTTATTTGTGTCAGATGTCTTAAATGCGTCGTTAACAGTTCTTCCTCCTCGAGGTCTGAGTGTGCCGGAGCAGACCGGCTCGGTGGGGTGATGAGGACGGAGGTGTTTTATTATTAGTGGTAAATACCTGTTCTGCCTTGAAATGTGTTCTGTTCAGGACTCCTTGTTTCCTTTTTGTTTGATTACGTCGCCGTCTGGTTAAAACCTCGCCTGCTTCTAACGTAGTTTTTTTAATTATTTTTTTTATCAGGGAAGCTTTAAATTCTCTTCCAAACGTTTTCTGTTCTCGTTGAGCTTCACGGTCACAAAGAACCGAAGAGACGTTGAGAGGTTTTCACCAGACGGCGGAGGACGACGATGATGATGATGATGATTTTGTTTTCTTAGCATGATACAACCTACCTCCACCTGCAGTCTGGCTTGTAATGTTTGTTTTCTGGTTAAATATTGTACAGATTCTTTTTTTTAAAACAACAAAATGTAAATATTTTTGGTATCTTATCATAAATTATTTTAGTCTTTTTTTTTTTTCTTTTTTTTTTTCTTTGTTCATTTTGAATTTGAGGATTTTAAAAATGTTCTTTACAAGCAGCACTTTTTTAATATTGATGTAATTAAACAATGAATGAGAGTTTTCGGACGTCTGCGTGGTTTTATTGCACACACACACACACACACACACACACTCACACACACCCAGGTATTATTTAAATTGTGTCATTACACAGATTACAAGGTTGATTAATGCATATCCATAAAGAGTTATTGATAAGATAAACGGGAACAATGAAGTCTACGATGCCGGTTGTTATCGTACTTTGGTTTTTAGAACAATATATGTTTACATGAAAGTGATAAAAGTCTAAAACGCCTTTTGTTTGATGTCAACAGTCGGCAGCAATTCACTGAAGCCTGTTAGTCAGATTTCCTTTCACACAGAAGTCTGAAGGATGTAAAAAATGGAGGGTTGGAGATCCTCAGCTGCTTCTGGTAGCTCCACAGTTGTTTACATGCGTCTCACCAGCCAGCCAATGGCAGCCCTGCATTCAGGAATCACCTGTGGGCTGTTTACAGCCGGGAGGGTTTGTGAACTCAATGACTTCGCTGAGATATTCAGGCCGAAAGCAGCGCGGCGTAAATCACCCAAAGGAGAGCTGCACTTGTTAAAAACATGAAATGTGATCCGTGACGTCCAGCTTTGGGTAACAGGTCAACGAGTTTCCATGTGCAGCTCCACCACTGTGACAGTGGACACCTACATTACCCACAATGCACCTCATCTGGTGATCCTTTGGTCAGCGATTCATACAGATGTGGACTCGAGTCACGAGCCTGAAGCAGAGCTGAGGTGAGGTTTGGAGATCTGCTCTGCTCGCTTCCTTTGATTTCTGGTTCTTATTTGCAGCCTGACGACTGAACTGATGTCGACTCCAGTGACATCACTCGAGGCAGATTCCACACAGTTTTCTCTGGAGCCACAAAAGACTTTATGGAAAGACTCAGACTGCCATGTGAGATCTTAACAACTCTCTGAAAGTTTCTACAGTGGCAGTTTTTTTCTTTTTATTCCGCCGAGCAGCAGGACTTTGTGCTCGCTTGCGTTTTATTAGTTGTAAAGTGATTCCTGCAAAAGTCGAGCTGCTTTTCTGTGTTTTTCCATGTAAATGTCTCTCAGACGTGGTGTTAAATTGTTTTAAAGACCTCCTCCTGTCCCACGGTGCATCCTCACAGGTGTTCTCACTGTTTTTTTTGTGTTAGCCTGATCAACGATCTCCTGTTTCACCGACTACATGAAGTAAAATGTTCAGCTATTTGAACGCTGACACGGTGAACCAAAGCGTCGTTTCATCCAATTTCAATCTGAGCAACAGGTTTAATCAGCCAGAATAAGTGGAAACACCTGCGTGGGTGTCTGAAAGTGAGGAAAGTGATCCCTCCCTCGCACAACTGCACTGTAATAGAGGCACAGTTTTAAAAGAGCAGGTGGGAGAGCAGGTAAAACTGCAGGAGCTAACAGGCTAACAATAGAAAGAAACTGTTAACTTTAAACCTTTAACACTTTCGTGTCATCGACTCTTTTTAACTGTCAGAACCTCCTCGCTGACGTCGGCAGGTCGGCGGAGATCTCAAAAACTCAATCAGGTTCAGCTCTCCATCCCTCGCTGACTTACAAAGGGAACGGATTTCGGTCCGACCGCATTTTCCAGCGCAGGAATCCTCTCATTCTCACACCTGTCGCCCCCGGCAGCCCCTCCCAGGTGTGGAGATATGTGAATGTTGTCTCAGGGCAAAGTGTGAGGCGGCAGCAGGTAGATGTGTTGTGCAACCTGAGCTCGGTCCATGTGTTGCAGTGTGCATGTGGAGCAGGTGGACATGTGCCATACAGGTGTGTGTGTGTGTGTGTGTGTGTGTGTGTGTGTGTGTGTGCACAGAGATTGTATGTTATCTCGTTCCCATGCAGCGTAGGTGTGTCTTTGTAAGTCACTTCTTGCTTCAACAGTTCAACAGACAAAAAGTTCAGTGTTCACTTATTTTCCGGTTGATTTGATTTTTTAAACGGCCGCTCGGGCTTCAGTGTCGTCACCTGAAGGTCCAGTTTAAACCCAACCAGCAGATACTGACGCTTTAAGGTCGGTGGGCCGGCCCAGACACAAACCCACAGCGCCGGTCCTGGACGCGTTTGGTCAGGTGAACTAAAGCAGGAATCCTGACTGGATGACTGGAAGCGCAGAAAACAACCACAGCTCCCTCAAATAATGTAAAAACGACCGTCAGCGACATAATTAAACTTATTTCATTATTTCTGCTGGACATTTAGCCAGACGCCTGTTTCTACATTCCTGTCGCTCGCAATATCAGCACAACACAGACCAAGGAGCCTAAAAAGGGTCATTACGTCACTGAATCTCACTTTGGCACCACACTATTGAAGTCTATGGGAGAAACGCAACATATCTACGTCGTATGACTCCTGGTGAACATGTCGTTGACCTCCTCGCTGACGTGTGTTCAACGTAGATATGTTAGGTGTTTCTCCCATAGACTTCAATACAGCTGGCACCAGTCTGGCACAAAAGCATGATTCAGCAGCACTGCTGTGGGACCCACAGTTTTAAAACCAGGAAACAGCTGATCACAGCAGTCAGTCCATCACTTCATCCGCGGACGTCAAGATCAGCAACTGGACAGCCGCTGAGATCCAGGAGATGCAGCGTCTCCTCGGTCTCTGTAGCTGTCTTCACTGTCCGCTTGTTGTTGTAGCAGCGAGCTAACGGTCGCTACTTTCAAATTAAAAGCCCCCCGCTAAGAACCCAGTTCTAAACTCCAATGGGGTGCAATGTAAAGCTCTTATTTTGAAGACAAATTCGACCTGCTTCACTGTTCAACTTCTTGCTTCACGTCTCGTCACATGTTTACGCCTACAGTGGCGGCTTTTTGGAAAAGAAGGAACATTACACACCTCCATTTTTGAAAGAAAAGGCGGCACATTGCAGCTTTACCTGGCTGCAAATGTGCCGCCTTTTCTATCTAAAAGGAGCTGGTGATGTAATGACTCCTCCTTCTATTTTAGCTGCCTTGACATGAAGATTTATCTACGCAATGAACAGGATTCATATTTGATGATGTTAGTGTCGTCACTGAGGGTGTGATGTCACGCCTCGCCGGACGCTCGCCGTGTCGTTGGTCACTCGAATGGAGTGCGAGCGGCTGAAACATTTCTCTCGCTGATGGAGGACGAGATCAGTTTATCTTCGGCTTTGAGAAGGAATGTCAGTCAGTAAAGTGCATTGAGTAACATATCGATAGCTGAAGTGTGTGTGTGTGTGTGTGTGTGTGTGTGTGTGTGCAGCTATGTGGGTCAAGGCGAGCGAGTGGATTTGACTGTCAGGTGAGTCTGATAGCAGCTGAACAAATCGGGTCAGGTGCCATAAAAGGAGCCTTTTGATCGACGAGTGACAGATTAGGTTTGTTTTATGAAAGAGCGCAGGGTGTGTACTAATCAGCCCTCTGATAGCACACACACACACACACACACACACACACACACACACACACACACACAGTGTTTTCTCACTCTTTATCATTGTCAAATCTTGTTAGCAGCTGAGGTGTTCTGCTGTGTTTACATTATTAATTCAGTCTTTATCTCTTATTATGTCACTGAATCATTTCACCTGCATGTCTGACGAACACCTGGACCGGCTGATGCTGTCCTCCCTCCAGCCAAACCACAAACACGCATATAAACTACCAAAACACATCAGTGAGTCATTCTGGTGCTCAGGATTACATGTTGTTTCATCATGTTTGTTTTGACTCTGTTCCCAAACGAGCTTCCTGCTGTTCAACACAGCCACAAGAATGAATGTCAACCAAGGAATGTCAGTCAGTAAAGAAAAAAAAAAAACACATATTAGTAAGTTTCTTTACGTTGAATCTGGTAAATGTCTCGCGTCACAGCGCTGTGCATCTGCTCTGGTGAGGTTCAGGCACAATCATCACTCAGGTCAGGGTCAGGAAAACATCAAGGTGTGGCTTAAAAATACCTGTTCTGGTCGCCACGATCACTGACGGAGATGATCTGACAACACAAAGAACATCCCAAATACGGTTTTGTCGCCACAAAAAATGGCCTGAAATGTCCTCAGGTGTCCTTCAAAGTGTCCGCAGGGTTGATTTGAT